>JAJOOH010040218.1:0-19718 GCA_029582605.1 Solanum gracilifrons
ATATATAAAATTACATAATTCTCAAATATATAACCGAAACTTTCAAAGAAAAATAACCAGCAAAAAAAAAAGATAAAATAAATTTAAAACAAAGAGATTACTACTAAACAGTAATAAAAAATATTACTATTACAACTCTAGTACATACAATGTTAAATGGAATAACTATACCAATTCTCTAAACCAACAAACTGTATTATATAATTTATTAATTTATATAACTCTCTTCTCAATTTAGAATTAAAAAATGTAATTTATTTTCTTGTTAAGCATTGCGTTTAGAGGAAATAAAAAGAAATTTTGATGAAACCTTAGAAGATATAACATATAAGATCTTGTTGAAGAGTAAATGCTAAAAATCGGACACCATCTCATTTTTGCAAGGCTCAAAAACTTTCATAAAAGCTTTAAATTGTGGCACTCTTCACACGTACTTCTTTGTTTTTCCACTCACATATGTCTCCCTTAGTTCTTCACAATTGCCTCAGTGTCAATTATCATCATTTCGTTGTAATATGCATTTTGATTTAATTTTCAAATATCTAAAATTTATTTCACCAACTAAGAATACACTTTATTGTCATTAAATATTTTTTTAAGCATGTATTATGACCCAAATTTTGCTCTAATGCACTATTTATTCCCGCAAAAGCCACTAATGCACTTTGATGTCAAAATTAAAGGATTTCAATCCAATTTTGATGAGCAAAGAAAAATCTAAAAATATTTGACAACTTACCGAAATAAAATAGGGGTTCTTTACCTAATGGAGAGTAAATTCTTTTCAACAATTGCAAGCAGATGAGTTTAAATGGAGTTTTAAAGTACCATTCTTTTTTCTTGCAGTAGTTAATTAGGGTCTTTATATAACTTTTAAAATTAATACATCCGAGTGTTATTTATTTTGCTTAAAATTTAAAATTCAAAATGAATGGTGTAGTAGTTAAACAACTCTAATTTTTAGCTACACGTAAAAGTGGGAAAAAAAAAACGGTTTTCAGTTTTGTTTTTAAACTTCATATTTCTTATTTAATTTGTTTGGCATTCAGTTTTAAAATTTTAAAATTTTAATTTTAAGAAAATAAAAACTCACGTAAACTAAATAGATTGTTTAGCTAGTGTTTTTTTTTTTTAAAAAAAGAAATAATTATAATTACAAAGTTTTTTAATTTGTTTAGAAGTAGAAGTGTAATGAGTCCCTATTTAGTTGGATAATTACTTTATTTTTTAAAATAAAGACTAAAATATAAATTCATTTGAAATGATATTTTTGGTTACAAACCTAATTTTCCAGATCTATAGGGTTTGGCAGATCAATTGTAAGTCTTCAATGGAGGAGAATAGGCAACAACCACGAGGAGGAAGCACAGAAGGATCAAGGAAGAAGATGAGTTTTTCAAGTTTATCAAACAAGGAAATGGATACCTCTGCGGGAGGAAACGAGGCCCAAGTAAACATCAGTGACTCCGACGTAGATCTTCCCAACGGTGCTTTGCCGGAACATCGCTATCAATTTAAAGAAATTTGGGAATGTTACTTTAATCAACTTAACTCAACCAATGGTATAGACCTTGATACTTTTCCTGGTGATGCTGAGGTGGCTGCTACATTGCCATTTAACTTGAATGCACTCAAGGAGGAAGACAAGGAGTATCAGTTAATCATGGATCTAGCTCATCTTGCTATCGATGAATACAACAAAGAGTCTATCCTTTATAAGTACAAGTTTTTGAAGATCGAGAAATTAAACGAACGGCTAACGGGATATATGGAATATTTCATGACTGTAAAAGTCAAGAATCTCACTCTTGCTACTGTTTACGAAACTTTTCAAATACATGCAGGTGCACATCCAGCTGATTTTGCTAAAAGAATATTTTCTTGTCTCCCAAAAGGAGGGCCATTGCCATTGCCAAGCCTAGAGGAGGTTTCAGTTGATACCGTTCCGTCCAAATCCACATAAAAAGAAACCTTCATCAGCTGAGAATACTGAATGATTTTATTACAATTTTGTTTTTAGCTTCTTTTAATCACAATAATCTTCTGAAAGACATTGCATTTGTAGTATAGTTTTAATGTGATCATCAACTTTCTAGAATTTGATTATATTTATATATTATGATTCTCATTTTGGAGTAAATGGCCAAAAACATCCCTCAGTTATACCTCAGACTTAAACTACATTCTTGTACTACATAATGAACAAAAATCATTCCTAAACTATTCTCAAAAATTACAATATTTCTTCTTCACCTCAGCCATGGATCATTTCATGTGTTGCACCAATTAATTCAACAGGTCACATAAATTTGTTACTTGATTAACATCAATTTCCACCTTTTTGTTCTTTGCTTCTTTCCAAATAACATCACCCTCCTCCCAACAAAACTTCATCATCAAGGAAACGAAAAGTTGGTAATTGTTGAGCATAGAGAGCTCACATGTTATCCAATTAACATTTCTTTTATATTATTTAATAGAGAGCTCACATGCTATTCAAAAGGCAAGTATGGACATGAATGGTATTTCGATGTTCAAAATTTTTGAGATAATTTTATTTTTTCAATGATGCCCGCAAGGGTGTCGAGTTGGTGGAGCAAGCTGATCCCGAATTCATAGGTACAAAATTTCCTACATGTTTGCTTGGTCAAGCTTGTCGTATGAGACTTGCTTAGTATAATCTCTTCAGTTTGGTTTGCGGGCTATTACATTTAAGTGAGAGTTGTCCTATACACACTTGAACCTTGAAGGATAGTGACTGCAAGCTTCCTTGTCAACAACAAAAAACATATCTATTTCAATGACATTACAATTAGATCTATTCCCTCTTATATAAGATGATGTGATCCATCCTACATCTTTTTGCCGATCATAAAATTGTTGGTCAAGCAACATAATTTGTAAGACCCATCGAATTTAACGCATGCATTGGTACATGGCTGAGGTGAAGTACAGATGTAGTAGTTTTGGTTGAAGTCGTTAATTTCTTGACAGACAGAGGGATGTAAGTTGCAACTTTTGAAAATAGTTTCGGGATGTTTTTTTGTTTATTATGTAGTCTAAGTTTGAGATATAAATGAGAGATGTTTTTAGCCATTTACTCCTCACCTTGCATCGATGCCAACAGCTTACTGAAATCAAATTATAAATGGAGTCACAAAAATAACTTTTTCCTAGTTTAATTGTTGCAAAATATGAGTTAGATTTAAGTTAATTAGGCGCGGATGCTTTATATAAACAACTTTGGGCTATTAATGAAAGCAAATTGAGATATAATGAACTTCTAAACCTTGATAAGTTATTTTTGGAGTTTTCTCTAATTAATTGATAGTTCTGTAATGCCAATTAATTTAAACATATATAATCGGACATATGTACAATATAATGTAAATCTATTTGACGTTACTCAGTGAGAGTGAATTGCAAGGCACAAAACAGTGAAGAAAATGATAGAAAAGCACAGTGTAAATTTCAAATTTTGCATATATGACTGGCAAAATTTTCATTTACAATAATGCTGATATAAAGCACACAAAATATCTACAAGATCAAACTAAAGCCATCTTAGTTTCCAAGCAAATATGTCAAAATTGCCAAAACACCAATCACAATTATGATATTGAGAAAATAGTTCGTCGGGAGAGGCTTATCTGGGGTTCCTCCCAAGCCTTCGTATTCTGCTCGAATCTTTTGTTTCATAGCATCCGAGAGCTCTCTCTGCAATTCAAATAGGCAAGACTCGTTGAATTTATTTCTCTCCTTTCATTAAACTAACAATTTTACGTTTGAATGCAAAACTTTGGTAATAGCTTGATCTTGGATTTTATTAAAAGAAACAGCAGAACTAAAGATGATAAGTTGTATTTAATCCTGCAGCAACCAAAAGAGTAAAGCTTAAACATGTATGTATCTCCCCAGGAATTAAAATGCAAATCTGGAACTTTAACTAATTAACGGAAGGAAAACATAATAAGGAATTTAAAATTAACCTTTCCAGTTGAGTATTTTGCTGCCACAAACTTCTCTGGCTGACCTTGTGTAGGATTATTGTCTATTGAGAAACCCTGTCCAAGATATTTGCTAAAATTAGTCAGAGTTGCACAATCATTGCTGTAGTATACAGTTGGAGACAAATTATCTGTTTTTTGTAACGGAGTAAGATAGTAGAGACTAGAGCCTTGGCCCCTATGACCATAGAGGGAAAAACAGACTATTTGAGGGAGGTGGAGTGAAGAAAACAGTATTTATCATGCAATTGATTAACAAGAAGCTAAAGCTCACAGGGCATATCGGAATTTTGTGGATTGGGTGAATATACACAGAAAAAAAATGAATTTTACATGGAAATGGAAGTATCTGGAGTGATTAATGAAAATTTTAGTACAGAATCAAAAGTTGCCTTACTTTACAGTCATATGAATGAATATTCTGGAAGACATATTAGAGTTGCTTTGACTATCTCAACTATCTCGGAAATATTCTCTGATGAGTATAAACACTTGAAGATCGAACTAGAGTACAAGAGCAAGCGCTGAAGGTACTCATGCAAGCCAGACAAAATGAGTTGATTTCAGTTACATACAATCAGGTAATTGTAATTTAAGATTTGTTAAGTTTCAGGGAATTTCATAGGTTTCTCCAACCAAGTTCATATTTTGAGAAGAAATTATATCTCTTGGGTGTCAAGCATGCTATGATCAAGCTGCATTTTGACTCAGCTTTAAGAATTTACTAAAATATATCTGTGAGAGTTACTTAACCGTATTTCGGAGCTCAAAACCTAAATTTTAATGTTTCAAATGGTTTGTCAATGAAACCCCTACATGTACATGTGGTAAAATTATTGAAGGTGTAGAATATTAGCAGAAGGCTAGCAGCTAGGTGCTGCACAACCATCAAAACGATCCCTCTGAAAATCAGTGCCTAGGTGATAAGGAAGAAATGTGTGGTAGTCAAAAATCTGCTAAGAAAGTTAGACAAAGTTAGGTGCTCCAACTTTCGCATCAGGTGCTGTTCGGCATTTCAAAATTTCTAAGTTGCTGTTCCATTACTTATATAAGGAGAAATCAAGCAGGGCCTGGGAAACTTTTTTTTTTTTTTGGCAAGGAAATGAAGTGTAAAGAAAGGGCTGTGATTGGTCCAAAGGGCAGGTCGCAGACGGATTTCTCGGTTATCAAAAAAAAAAAAAAAAAAGTCTGCTTTGACAAAAAATTTCTTCTTTTTCTCTTTCTTCTTGGTGGTTTAGGTATAATTACTGAAATGTACTTGTTTTTTGAGTTTTAATATGATGGAAACTTACGATTGAACTTGGAAAAAGGAATAGGTCTGACTAGGATTGAATACCATAAGTCCAAAGCGCTTATATGTAAATTGAATTGTGAAGGAGCATACCAAGTCTGCCTTATGCAATCACAAACAGGGTGTGTTACGATGGATTCTCTTCATCAGTATTAGGAGATATCTGGTCCTAAGACTTTACACTAAGAGCAAATCCCATAGAATTAACATCTGTCCTTGGCTTAATCTTTGATAAGTTTTAGTCAAAGCTAGATTGGCAGAATAAATCAAAGAAGTTCCAATCTTGGTATTTAACAAGTGATTGGTGCAAATTCTCTGTGGGACGGTAATTATATTCATTCTATATGACTAGTCAGGACGCTATACTTACATGTTGAGCTGGAGAGCAAAAATAGACAGGTAGAAGGAGCTCATAACGACACATGGACATCTATATTTAGATTTCACACAAATAGTAATCAAGTAATCAACTAAAAAATGGTGATAAGTGTTCATCCAGCTACTTCATAAAAGATTTAGATGAGTGTGCAACAAGACTCCATTAGAAACTCACTTACAGATCATATAGAAATAGAGATGCAAGAAGTATAATCTATTAACAGAAGAAAAATATTTCTGCTGACAAACCTCAGGAGGATCAAATTTAGCACCAAGGTTGCTCAGTTTGGCATGGGCTTCCGCGTAATCTTTGAAAAATACATCTTGATTTACAGCATACTTCTCTGCATATTCCTGTAAGCATGTAAGTTGTTAGAGAAGCAAAATTAGTTTGTATTGACAATATTCATGAAGTTGTACGCTCTTTTCCACCTTAAATGAAGAATCTTCAAAAAGAACCGCATCTGTAGGCAAAACTAGTAGATCTTCATCTCTTTGTTCTTTAATGTCCTAACATCAATTCAAATTTAGAATAATAAGCAACAATTCATCTAGTTTTATCAGACCTCAGTGCCTATGAGTCTTAGCCATTTTCATCATACAGCACCTTAAAGTAGGAATTGTCAAATTTCAACCACTGCACAGTCCATGATTGTCCTCCAGGGCTTCCTGGTCCATCTTTCTGTAATGCAGACAAATCAGCTTAAAAAAGTCAGATTTGTTAATATGCAAGAAACATAAGTAGATCATTGCTCAGAGGCTAGCAGCAGATATCTGGTTTTTATTAAGATTTGTAAAGAAACAAAAGCACCATGGTACAGACCATAGAGGAAAATTAAGACATGAGAAACTAATATTAACTGACTGAACAATAGAGATGTAAATTGCAAAAGACTAACCTTAGTATTAGAAATTATAGGAAATTAGGTTCCAATCACACAGCCCCTCAGTAGATCCTATTTCCATACGAAGGGCTAAGTGAGAATATTATTCAAATTAATTTGAGGAAAAAGTGTTCTGATAACAAAGTCCAAACATTTCATTTAATTTTAAGAGGAAGGGTGTAGAATAATGATTCATAGACAACTAACAGCATAATTATGTATATCTGTGACGCATAAATACAAAGATGTTTTTGTTTTGTTTTGAGAATGGTATAATACAAAGGAGCATTTTGAGTTCTGCAGCATGCTTTTTAATGGACATGATCCTCAATTGTCAGTCTTCTTTCTAGATTAACATTATAGCTGGAAAAAACAAAGTCGGAATGGAAACTTGCAAAATCGCCTCAAAAGTACAACAATTAACAATTAATGATAATATCAAGTAGCGTGGAAATGGATACCGTGTATCTCGTTTCTGGCTTGCCCCAACCACTACGCTCTGGTCTGGATCTCCCCAAAGTGTGTGCCCCAGAAAGTGCGACAATTTCCTAGAAAGTAAAAATTCACTAGTGAGAAGCGTACCTCAGACAAGGAAGTTGGGATCATTGATGAGATGAATTAGAGAAAAACTTTGACAAATTTTACCTTATCACTTAGTCCCATTCTGTAGAAGACATCTCGCAAATGAGAAGAAGGGGAAGGGGGACCAGCATCTAATCAATAAGATTAAGTTAGTTATATATATTAAAGAAAATGGAGAATAATTCTGCAATAGGAGACTGTTATACAAAATGCAGACGGTTAGACTCTTCAAATATGAAGGATTAGAAAAAGGAAGTCATGGCAGACCATCTAAGACATACAACATACTGCAAATGGGTTATACAGGGATATGCTTCTATCACAAGCTGAATAATCAGACCAAAGCAATTTGGAACATCGTGTAGGCCTTTATTTCGGTATAAAAAGAAGATGGTTAGGTAAATGGTTATATAAGATGCTAGAGAAAAACAACATGATAAAAAAATAAAGCTGCCTGTTTGACACGATAAATAGAAGAGGATCGACACCAAGTGGAATTTAGTCTTTAAGTAAAAAATGTCTAAATGCCTATGTTTAACAATTGAAAATGAAAAGTATTAACTTCTGCAGAGTATATAGTAAGATAGACTGGGTACTAAGGGACTTTCAGTGGGTGCAGCAGTATGGCCAAGTGGAAGCTGAATTCCTCCATCCCTCAATATCAGATCACTCCCCTATACTTGTTAAGTATTGTCAGCAGCACAACCTTCATCCTAGACCTTTTAGATTCTTTCCTAATGTCATGGAACTTCCTGATTTTAGCAGCATTTTGCAACAAGTGTGGACTAGAATGGAATCTGATCAGCCAATGGAGAATGAGTGGTGCAAATTGAAGAAGCTCAACCTACAACTCAAAGACATAAATGGGTTTATGGCAACATACCAACAGAAGTTGTGCCTAGCAAGAGAAAAGTTGGGTATAGTACAGGGTCTAATCCAAAACCACATGTTATGTCAAGACTTGTTTAACCAGGAATAGGAGCTGCTGCTAGAAATTGCAAAACGGAGCAACATAGAGGAACAAGCTATTAGACACAAAGCAAGAGCTACTTGGGTGGAGAGTGGAGATGGAAACACTAAGTATTTCCATGCTCAATGGAAGATGAGGAGTAGTCACAATGCAATAACTTCCATCTACACTGAAGATAATGTCAAACTAACTGATCCAAAGGCTATTGAGACTGAATTCATATCTGTGTTCTCAGGATTGATGGGGGATTGTGCTACTGAGATTCCTTGCTTGGACTCCATGGTTATTAGAGATGGGATCTACTTAACAGTGCAACAACAAAAAGAATTGATACGAGAGGTGACATATGAGGAGATCACTGATGCTATCAAGGCTATGCCGAAAGAGAAAGCTCCAGGGGTATATGGATTTCCTATTGAGTTCTTCAAAAAGAATTGGGAGTTGCTGGACGATGAGATAGTACAAGCTGTGCAGCAGTTCTTCAGCACTGGTATACTTTACTCTGCTATAAATACTACTGCAATAACTCTAATTCCCAAAGTTCCATCCCCTACAAAAGTTAAGGACTATAGACCTGTAGCATGTTGTACTACCTTGTACAAAATCATTTCAAAGGTGTTAACCAGGAGACTCAAACAGGTGATTGGAGGACTAGTGGGGTGCTCCCAATCTGCATTTGTTGAAGGGAGAAGCATTATTGATAATATATTGTTTAGTCATGAGATTTTTAAGTGCTATTCTAGGAAATGGATTTCCCCAAGGTGTGTTCTTAAGATGGACCTAAGGAAGGCTTATGACACTGTGGAATGGGGCTTTCTTACAAAGTTGTTAACAGACATAGGGTTTCCTGCCAAATTTGTAATTGGATAATGACATATGTGTCTACAGTGTCCTATTCCTTGATGATTAATGGAGGACTGACTCACCCTTTTAATGCAAAAAGAGGCATTAGACAAGGGGACCCTATGTCCCCTTATCATTTTGTCTTGGCTATGGAGTATTTGGGAAGAGAACTGAATCAATTAGCTAGGAATGGGAACTTCAACTCTCACCCAAGGTGCAGGAAGTTGGGCAGTGTGCATATTTGTTTTGCAGATGATCTATTGATGTATTGCAGGGCTGATATTATCTCTGTTAGGTTGCTAAATGAAGCATTCATGAAGTTTTCCAAGGCTTCTAGATTACAGCCTAATGTAGGCAAAAGCTTTCTATATATTGCAGGGGTTGCCACTCACACAAAAGAAGAGATTCTTGAGGAGCTGGAATATGTTGAAGGTGTCCTCCCATTCAAATATTTAGGAGTGCCTTTAGCATCTTAGAAGCTCAGTCTCAACCATTACTTGCCTTTTATTGAAAAAATTACTGCAAAGATCACTTGCTGGTCTGCTAAATTACTAACCTATGCTGGAAGAGTACAATTGATCAAGTCAGTCTTGTTTGGGGGGCAAGCTTATTGGTCCCAAATATTTTTGATGTCTAAGAAGGTGATGAAGAGTATTGAACAGATTTGTCGAACTTTCTTGTGGACTGGTAATATGAGCATATAAAAAAAACGTTGGTTTCTTGGGAAAACATTTGCAAACCTGTTGCAGCTGGTGGCCTGAATATCATCAACTTATGTATGTGGAATAGAGCTGCAATATTGAAACAATTATGGAATATAGCAAGAAACAAAGAATGCTTATGGATCCAGTGGGTGCACAACTATTTTATAAGAAGGAAAGACATTGAAACAGTCCAAATACCTAAGAATGCTTCTTGGGTTGTGAGGAAGATATTGGTAGCAAGGGAATGGATACTACTGGGACAAACAGTACAAGGAGACTTGAATCCAGCTTTTGATGCATACCAGTCAGGTGACAAATTCTCCATACACACAAGACTGATGCCTCAATTCCCTAAAGCTGAATGGAAGGCAATTGCAATACACCCCAGAATTCATCCAAGATACAGGTTCTTTGTATGGCTAGCTGTCCAGAAGAGATTGGCAACTGTTGATAGGCTGATCAAAATTGGGATCCAAATCCCTCCTGATTGTGCTTACTGTGGATTGACATTAGAAACATTCGAACATTTGTTCTTTGAATGCCAGGTGACAAAGGAATTATGGAATAGATTGTGTATATGGCTGGGGTTCTCAAGAGCTATTCAGGACTGGGAGACAGAAGTGATATAGGTATGCTTGATGGCAAAGAAGAAGGCTGGACTAGCTGAACTTGCAAATATTGTTTTTGGTATGCTAGTGTATGTCATATGGAGAGAAAGGAACAAGATCAGATTATGAACACTGATGAAGTGTTGAAGGAAATCGTAATTGATATGCATATCAAGAGTCAGACCAGGGCGAAATGGCAGACTGCACTTCAACAACTTAATGTTTACCCTTAGTTTCTGATTAGATACATAAAGTATTGAATCACTGATCTATTTTTTTTGATAATGAATTGAATCACTGATCTGTATAGGATGTATTGTATAGAAGGCTATAGATTAGTAGGTTTTGTTTGTATTGATGAGTGAGTAGTTAGTCCAATACTACTCCGTTTGTAAAGATACACTTTTGGTTATGAATGAAAATCTGCAGTTCACCCAAAAAAAAAAGTATAACTTCTTTTCAATGGACAAAATAATATCCCAATGCTACACACTACGTTATTCCCTATGAGAAGAGTACCAGTTTTAGATGGACAACTAGATGTTATTGTTAAGAGATGAACCTCAGGTCTAACTCAACCCAAAAGCTAACACATGAGGTGAGGGTTGCCCAAGACGGTATAAGGAGACCTCCACACTAATGTGGGACTCTAACCATCTCTGCTCCCCTTCTGTTCGAGCATGTGGAGCGTAGACAATATAACATGGATTCCGACACCGGGTAAACCAAGAACAGGAACGGGTTTGGCTTTGAAACAATGTAAAGAAATAAACCTTAGGCCTAGCTCAATCCTAAAAGCTAGCTCACGTGGTGAGGACTACCAAAAACAATATAAGGAGGCAGATAGATAACCCCTTTCACATCCTCAAATTTGTCCCATGGTAATATGCTAATCCAAAATAACAAGTATTGGATGACATAAAAATTCCTAGGAGTGCAGGATTGGAGTTGGTGCAGCTATATAGTATGATGATTAATGGCATTGTAAATTTAAGTTACATGTATAACTATATGATAAATATTCTGTCTTATGAAGTGAATGTGTTGACCTCTATATGGTGTTTAGAAGGTTCTGAAGATCACGAGTCAAGCCCAATGATGCAGGCTTATCACGCATATTGATGTACTTTTTAAAGAATACAATTGGACTTGAATTGAAAAAATGTTGGCTAGATAGCTTTGCAATTAGGACCACTTAATTTTGTCTTAAACAAATTTAGCAGGGTTTGCCATTTCCGCTGGCATCAGCGAGATAATGCGGTCTATCCCGAGACATCAGCAAACATCTAGGTATAGCTCCTTCCATCAATCATCTTCATCCACCTAGGTGATCTCTCAGCTTTTTTCCCATTAAATAACAGATGTGCAATCTTCTTTCAATCTCCAGGATTGGATGAACTTCAGATAAAGAAAAAGTTCTATGCGGTCTCTTACCTAACTTCACACCTAGTGCAAACCAATTGAACTTCACTAACCACCAGGTTTCAAAGAGGATAATGTAAAGATAGCATTAGATGAAATTGTTGTCTCTGCAGGAGTCCATTAAATACTAAACACTGGGATAAAGTTCCTGACTAAAACACTGGGATAAAATTCATTCAAGATGATCCTGATCAGTACTTTCCATGCATGATAAGCTAAGCTGCTAAAAAAAAATCATGATGTACCAAAGAAATATAGATGACAGTGAAGAATCTCTCACCAGGAAGCCTTCCCTCTTCTGGGCATTCCTCAGGTCCAGAAACATCTACTCTCCCATATTTCATGGGAATTTTTGGGCCTCCAGCCTCCTATAAGTTTGAAAAAGTAGAAAAACTAAGTGAGTGAATTAATTTTCAGGCAAACACAAAAGCCAAAAGTAGTAACGACCTCAATGGCAGTGGCACTAGCCAACTGAAATAAGTCTGCATATGTCACACCAGCGTACTTGTCTTTGATTGGCTGGAGAAGTTTCAGTGCATTAACAAGCCCTGAATTGCCAGCTTGTCAGCCAAAAATAGATAGTAAGCAAGCAAAAAGTGTAATAAGAAATTGAATATTTACCAGCATTTGCTCCATGTTTTAGTTCAACTTCAAATCTTAAGCTCCCATTAGCTCCACCTCTTTGAGGCCAGTCCTCGATATTCTTATTATAAGTTCCAGCATCATGCCAGCCCAAGCGAACCTAAAATAGGTAAGAGGGAAGAACATATAGGTTCAAATTTCAATCCTCGCCTCATTTAGTAAAGAAGTGATTCAGAGCATGAAAGAAAAAAATTACCAAAATAGGATGACAGAAGGTGGTCTTCAACAGCTCCTTAATGTCCTCTCTTGCACTTTTCAACTGATCGGGATCAGAAGCAGCGCATTTCGGCGAAGCCAATGTGCTGAATCTTCCACTAGACGTTGTTCCAATCAACGCTCGTTTCTACAAGAAAACAAATTGAGTTCAAAACGAGAATATAGAAAAAACAAAAATAACTAAAGGAGAAGAGCAATGAACCTGGTAGCGGAAGATGTGGGGAAGGACAGGAGATGATCGAATGCATTTAAGAGAAGAAGAAGAGGAGTAGAATGAAATGGCAAGTCTGGCCGTCGTGGAGGCGGAGGTGGCGGCGATGGTGGCGGAGGGGAGGAGATGAGAGGTGGCGCCGGTGAGGGAAGCCATTGGGTGAGACTTCTCTTATGTTTTGGATAGTGAATGCGAGTGTCAGAAGAGAGATAATGTTGGCCAGCAAATTAGCTCCATCAGCTCTCATTTAAATGGCTAATGGTCCCGCTTACAAAAAGTTGAAAGGACAAATTTATTATGGGAAACTTATGTAAATATAAATATACTACGTTTATTAAAAAATATTTATCATTTATAGTAATAATATTTTTTTTCATTTGAACACTTTTAATATATTTATAATACAATTTTAATATATATTACATAGAATAATTTATAGAACACATATAATATAAGTTTTATAGATGAATAATACATTTATCACACATTTTAATACACTTATAATACAATGTGTCAATTTCTTACAAAACTGAACGAGTTGAATGTGGAGTATGTGCAATCATCCTACACCAGGGACAATCTCTAGCTAGTGTTCAAGCTCTCCATAATCATAGAAATCTTGTGAAGATTACTCGTATAATAAAGGCCATCACGAACTGAAGAACCTGACTGCGAGCCCCTCGAACTCTGACACGCACTTGAACCACCCTGTATGTAGTGCTCTCTCTATGAGGCATGAAGCACCGCCTGAACGGGCCAGCAAGACTAACCTTAGTGCTGATAACGTTGGCGAGGCCTAGCATAGGAGTCTCTGCCCCTGGAATGAAAATTATTATAGTTGCCCTGGTGACGAGTCCTCTTGTTGCTTCCCCCATGGGCCTTACGATGGAGCTCCT
This sequence comes from Solanum gracilifrons, assembly GCA_029582605.1. Classification (NCBI taxonomy): domain Eukaryota; kingdom Viridiplantae; phylum Streptophyta; class Magnoliopsida; order Solanales; family Solanaceae; genus Solanum; species Solanum gracilifrons. The sequence continues at coordinate 13,655 of JAJOOH010040218.1, forward strand.
CCATAGGATGGGCGTGGTCCACCACATCCAAGAATGGCTTGCCCTCCGAAACCATAGACTCGCTCTCAATCTGCAACTACAACCTCAAAACATGGACAAACCAACGAACCCTCTCCTGCTCAATAGGTGTAACACTCCGGAAACTAGTAGGCTAAACTAGAGCTTAACGTTAGGGTTAGAGCCTTGAAATGTACCTCCCCGTACCTTAAAATATATGTTTTCATGTTAGAACGTCAAGGTTTAAACCCCAAGGACCAACCATGGGTCCTTGAGGAAAAGCCTCCTAGAGGCTGCCTCGCAATGACCCACGGAGGGCACCCACGCCTCGTGAGTCAACCCACGCTCCGTGGGTAGGCAGCCGTTGCTCAAACCTGCAGAATCAAGCCACAGACTCCGACCCACGCTTGACCAGCATGGGTCGTGGGTCCACCCACGGTCCGTAGGCGAAAGGGTCGTGGGTCATGCCTGAAAGTTGGTTTTTGGGAGTTAGCTGAGGGGTACTTTGGGGTTTTCCTTTTTAATTATATACTAAGTGGCGTCATTTTACACCTAATTAAACTAACTATATAAGGTTTTTAAGTCCCTAAACTAAGTCATCCAAAATCATAATTCAATTTCCCAATTCAAAATCAATTTCCCTAAAAAATCTTCTCTCTAGAACTCCAAGGAGGAAGAAGAAGAAAATCAAGCTAGGGTTTGAAGAAAAAGGATTTTTCACTCAATTTCGTGGGAGAATCACAACTAAGGTATGGTAGTCCTTCATCTATGGATAGTTTTCATCCATGAGCCCTTAAGCTCTCAATTTCAAATTTAGAAATTCCCTAAAACCTAGGATTTTGATTCCAAGTCATGGATTCTTTCTAAAAATATTTTTTATGATTTAATTACCTTATATTATGATTGAATTGTTTATTATTATGGTTTTTATGATAAAATCTCCCATGAATCCATGATAGTCCCCATATTCCCAATTTATGGTCTTGTGATGTGGGTGAATTTATGAAAGATGACTCTTATGAGATTATGCTTGTAGAAGTTTAGTTATTTGAATCATGATATTATACCTATCTAATATAGTAATTCTATATGTGGTTGCTTGAATGTGATCATTGATCAAAAAGAGGTAAGCCATGCGAATTGTGCATAATTATGGGTTTGTTGTAGATGCTCTATGAACATGATATGATCTAATTGTTGTGTTATTGAAAGGTTATTCTCATATACACATTTATGCATGAACATGTCACGATGTGAGAGGTTTTCTCACAATATGATGATTCTAAGGTTGAAAGGCTATTCTCACCTATTGAATCTATGAGTTATCTTATGAAGTGTGTTGGATTGAGTGTTAAAGCATTCTTCCATAAATATGATCTAAAGTCAAGACTTAATATGTACTCCACGGGAATTATGCTTAGCACTGAGTGGATATTGAATGGAAGCTCCTCCGTCAGAAAATGCAGGTTTCTAGAAGCAATCTCATGAGATGGATGCTCCTCCATTAGAAAGAGAGGGTTTCTAATAGCAATCTCCTTGTCCCATAAACTATGTTCCCCCATAAGTCTTTAGCTAGTGGATCCACCTAAAAGCTAACAAACCATGGTCTTACCTTAGGCAAGTAGGACACCCCTTTTCGGTGTGGGTAACACCAGATTCCATGTTTAGCTCACATGGTCTATGTCGGTTAAGGCTTATTCCCAACATGACAAGGACATGAACAAGAACGTGAATTATGAATGATGGTTACTCAATAAGCTTTACTTAGCTTAGGTAGGATTATGAGATCTTATTCATGCATTGCACAAGTATTATTTGAGGGTACTTATGGTATGGTTCTGTTATGATGTAATGACTTATGTAATGAACATGCTTATGACTTATGCTCTTTTATTATCTTCCAAATGATGCTTTAAACTAGTAAATTGCATGCATTCAACTAAAATGTCCATTTTAGCATGTTTTCAAGGATTTTATGCACGACTATCATACTTAGTGCATTTTTGTACTAACCCATATTTTCCTACATTTTCCCAAGTGTAGGGTCCAATTCTTAAGGCGGTGATCATTTGATTCAAGCTTGGATTCGACTATTCTCCTTGCTTGTGGTAAGTCTCGTGATTCGAGGACGGGAGATTTACTTGGAGTTTCATTTCTAGTATTCCATTTTTAAATGATGTTGTATGGGCTATGTCCCTTTTTCATTGGAACTATTGTAATAGATGGCTAATTGAGACAAGTCTAGACTTCTGCTTTGCTTTTATGAAAACTTCTCAAGTCTTGAATATGTTTTACTCTTATTATTCTAATGCTTTATGTTATGATATGCTAAGTGGTTTACATGGTGCCTTTAGGGGTATTATGTGCCTTGTTACATCTAAGGGGTACCCTTGGATCATGACAATAGGTAAAATGATGATAGCATATCGGAGAGATCATGAAATTTTCCCGCATATTCTCATAATATCATGGATCCCTACTCCTACCTAGAGATATGATCCCAGAGTCGATCTCTGACACTCTTCGATATAAAACTACCAATAAGGCCTTACAAAACTCAGCCCCATGACACCGAAGGAAACCTAGTTGATCTACCCTATTAAAACGAAAGCCACCATTACCTAAATAGCTTATTGAGTTGATAAGCAGTAAAGTCGTCTCCTCTCAACTCTACCAAGCCCAATGTATACATCATCTCTTAGCAAGTAGTTAAAAACTCAAGGATGTCCTCTCCTATAGCCCCTGAAAACCTCGGATGAGATAGTCTCAAGAATACTTTGAGCCTCTTTTTTTCCTCCAATGGAAAAGCCCCTCCTATAATAATTGGATGGGTAGTGATAGGTTCCAGTGGCACCTCACTCTATGGAGCTGTTGCAACCAGCTGAACCTGTGGTACTTAGGGCTGGACATAAACATCGAAAAACCAAAATATCGAACCGAATAGAATTATTTTGATATTTTGGTTTCGGTATTTTAGTATTCAGTTCGGTATTCGGTATATGTTTTTGTATTTTTTGATATTTTGGTTCGTTTTCGGTATGTAATTTTTGTGTTATTCGATATTTTGGTTTACCGAAATATATTATATTATAATATATATTAATATTATATTAATAGTTAATATTAAATAATAAATATTATAATTTAAATTTTAAAAGCAAAAGTAGGTCAAAAGTTTGTCTTTTCAACTTTTCTTACTTTTCCACTTTACAGATCAGTGACTAGTCTACAACAGCAGCAAGCACAACACAGCAGCAGCAGCAGCACGCACAACACAACAGCAGCGACCACTTTCCCATTTTCGGCGACTGATGTCGACGAGCAGCTGTCGCCAGTCAACCAGCAGGCAGCACAGCAGCGACCGGCGTCGACCCGTAGGCAACAACACGCAACATAGGAAATAGTGAGTAAATTAAGAGAACTCTAATGAAGCTAATTTTTTTTTTATGAATTTACATGATGCATTCTAGTCTAATACTATTATATTCTTCAACTTTGTTAAACCTTTAAAGATTCATACCATAGAAATTAGATAATTTGGAAGAGCCACAAAAAATTAAAAGATGTACTACTAATTTAATTAATCTAATTCTAAGAGACATTAGCATTGTTGCTACAAATATATCCATAACACTTTAAGGACCACTTATTTTTAGCCCATTAAACTGAAAAATCAAACCAAAAAATTGCAAAATGTTAAGTTTTAAAAAGTCCGCTAAGCAGGCCCATAACAAAAAATCGAATCGAAATAATAAAAACCAAAACAAACTAAATTATTTTGGTTCAGTGTTCGGTACACGTTGTACAAGAACTAAAAATTAAAAAAAAATGGGAAAAAAATGAAACCGAACCGAATTACCGAATGCCCAACCCTAGTGAAGCTGATATGTTTGGGGTTGGGGCCTGATGCATGCCCTTTAGCACAACCAATAGTTGAGTGATAGCCGCAAGTAGCTCAGGAGCCATAGCTGGTCTAGGTGGTGACTGGGCTGGTCCCAACTCTACCGACTGTGGAGGAATAAGAGCTACCTAGTGTTGCAGGCCTCACATGACCTTGGGATTGTCCTTTGTCCCCAGTTATGGTTCTACCTGCAGATCGAGTGCATCACCCCCAACTGTTGAGCCGCGCGTACGAGCAATCCCACGACAGAGTGAAACAAGCAAGATTTTAGAAACCACCCAAGACAACCAAACACACAATAATGAACCAACACAAAAAATCTTTCTAAAGATGTCATGTAACCTCCCACAAACAGAATACAGACGTCTCCATACTGTCCGCAGGGCTCTACTAGATAATAGTTTTATACAAGTGACACTGGGGAACCTAGGGATCTAATACCAACTTGTCATAACCCGAAACCTCAAGTCATGATGCCACATATCATTGCCCGCCCGTAGATAAGCCAATCCATATTCCAGAACGATAAGTAATAGGCATATTGGGTAGAAAGAACAATCACAAGAGAAGTCTGACGCATTTTAATGAAAGCAATGAAAAAATAAGAAGAACAATATAAATGGAAGCAATAGAAGTGCCCAAAATAACTAGGGTTTTCACTCATTTTTATTTCGACATCCTTGGGTCTTAAACCCTTTGACTTCTGCTCTTTTTAACCATTGTGTTAATAATTTCTCTTGCACTACTAATATAATATATAGATCAAATTAATATCTTATAATATATATATTCAATCAAATATCATAATATAAAATTACAAAAAATGAGAGCAACAATTATAACAATGATTAATCCTCTGTTCAAAATATCCTAGAAGTGCCCAATTTTATTTTTCATCTTTTAGAGCATGTTTGACATTGCTATTGGGAGGCCAAAAGTGCTTTGTTTGAGAAAAAAAAACTTATTTTGAAAAATTAAGTGTTTGGCAAATCCTTAAAACTACTTTTAAATGGAAGTAGAAGCAGTTTTTCTGTGGTTAGGAAGAAGTTAAAAATTTATGCTTCTTAAAAAAGCAGAATAAAAAAATTGTTCTTTTAAAGAATAAAATACCCCTTCATATATACATATTTACCAATATATCCCTTATTAATTAATTAGTATATCTCATAAGTTTGGTTAAGTTTCATTCAAGAAAAAGGATTTGAAGTGCTTTGATGATTTTTCCTAGCATTTGATGAGGAAAACAAAAAAGATATTTTATTATTAATTAAATAATAAAAAGAGGTTATATTTTAAATGACTCATAAATACTCTTCATCCATCTTTTGATCTAAAAATACCACAACCTATTTTTTTTTACTCAAGAATACTCCTCAAACTAACAACTCAAACCTTGATGGGTATTTTATAATTTTAAATAGTAACAACATTTATTATAATATCCATATATATTACTATATTACTTAATTTAAAAATTAAACCCACCTACTTTTTAAACCCAAAACTCTTATCCATTTTAATTTTAAAGAAAAATGATTTGAACATAGATACATTCTTGTTTTCCTAATTTATTCAATTATAATTTATGACCACACTTTCTCAAAATCAGCACTACTATTGTTATATACAGGGGTGGACCCACATGTAGAGTTTTGGGTGTTCGAACACCCATTGACCCAGATTGAAACTTCATATATGTATATAGAAAATACTGAAAATTATATATGATTGTTCCTCAGCACCCAGTAAACCAAACATTCAATCGGTGATGTGGTTCCAAAGTCCAATCTAGGATCGTTAGTGCCCTCCATCAAGGGTTAGAACCCCGACAACGTTTATCTTTTTGTTGAAAAAAGACATACCAAACTTCTTCATTGTTTTTTATTTCTTTTTCACTGTTGAAAATTTTTCTTATATTTCTTTTTGTTTTGGATTTCCCTATTTTTTGTATTTTATTTATTTACTAAATTATAAAAATATTAGTAAGCTTCTAGAACGAATTCTTTTTTGCTAGCAACTTTTTGTTAAAAAAAAAAGAGCACCACGATCATCAGATCTTAGATCTGTCACTGGTTATATATGCTAGTTGTTGTTAGCTGTCACTGGTGTAATCAGGAAAAATAAATTGATGTTCAAATCATATATATATATATATATATATATATA
>JAJOOH010040219.1:0-14475 GCA_029582605.1 Solanum gracilifrons
CCCCCCCCCCCCCCCCCCCCCCCCCAAACTCTTCTTTTTCTTAATATATTGCATAGAGGGAAGGTGGAAAGTATTGGGAGGAGGTGTGAGAATGCTAGGTAGAAGGCCACCAGGGAAGTCTTCCTGCATCCCCTTCATTTTGATTGACGCTCCTGTGACATTTGCAAATGCAGGTGTTTTTATTCTTGAACAAGGTTAAAAATAATTTCCCTCAGCTCTCTGAACATTACTCTGGGACTAGATCATCTGTCCTCCAATTCTCTTTCACTGTTCAATTATATGGACTAACATCGCCAAGGTTGATTGTGTGTATTCTTTGCTTTTATTTCCTTGACTGCTCGATTATAAGAAACAATTAAATTGCACACATCCTTTTTCTAAGACCGAATTTAGAAACAAGATTGTTTTATTTTCTCTAATTTCCTGTCCTCTCTGCTCTCGGGTCTTGTTCTGAAGAAACAATTGCTTTGTGCGTAAGCATCTTGATGATGCTTTGAACTTAACTGGGATTTTGTTGTTCATTTTATGAGAAGTTCTCATCATCTGTTGCACTTTAAATTGGTTTAACAGAAACGAAGATGGGGAAGCTGCTGGAGCATGTATTGGTGTTTTGGCTCTCATAAACAGACAAAACGAATTGGACATGCAGTTTTTATTCCAGAAACAACAGCCTCTGGTGCAGATAGACCTTCTTCTAATACTTCAAGTCTAGCTCCTTCTACAGTGCTTCCCTTCATAGCACCCCCTTCATCTCCTGCATCTTTCTTGCCATCAGAACCTCCTTCAGCAACCCATTCACCAGTTGGCTCAAAATGCCTTTCTATGTCTACATATTCTCCCAGTGGACCTGCCTCAATTTTTGCTATTGGGCCCTACGCTCATGAAACTCAACTGGTCTCTCCACCTGTATTCTCTGCATTCACTACCGAACCATCTACTGCTCCATTTACCCCTCCTCCTGAGTCAGTCCACCTGACTACACCCTCATCACCTGAGGTACCATTTGCTAAGCTTCTTGACCCCAACTACCAAAATGTTGCTGCTGGTCACAGATATCCTTTTGCGCAGTATGAATTTCAATCATACCAACTTCAACCAGGGAGTCCAGTCAGTAATTTGATCTCGCCTGGGTCAGCCATCTCTGTATCTGGAACTTCATCTCCTTTTCTTGACCGTGAGTATACTCCTGGACGCCCTCAGTTCCTGAACCTGGAGAAAATAGCCCCTCACGAATGGGGATCTCGGCAAGGATCTGGGACTTTGACCCCTGAGGCTGTAAACCCCAAATATCACGATAGTTTCCTTCTCAATTATCAGAACTCTGGTGTTCATCGTCTTCCAAAGCCCTTTAATGGTTGGAAAAATGATCTAACAGTGGTTGATCATAGAGTTTCTTTCGAGATAACTGCAGAAGACGTTGTGAGGTGTGTGGAAAAGAAGCCAACTATGATGATGAGAACTGGATCAGTGTCTCTCCAGGATACTGAGCGTAGCACTAAACGACAGGAAAACCTGGCTGAAATGTCAAATGGACACGATCACGGTGGACATGAGCCTTTCAGAGAAATACACGAGGGATCATCTACTGACGGAGAGGATGGACAGAGGCAGCAGAAGCACAGATCCATCACTCTTGGATCCTCGAAGGAATTCAACTTTGACAATGTAGACGGAGGATATCCTGATAAAGCTACTATTGGCTCTGACTGGTGGGCCAACGAGAAGGTTCTTGGAAAGGAGCCCTGCAATAACTGGATCTTCCCTATGATGCAGCCCGGTGTCAGCTAACAGGTTTGCATCCCTTTAGTAAATCCACACCATACTAATAAGCTGCTGTTCAGCTGCCTTAATTTTCAATACAACCAGCAGCAAATACCGGAAACTCTTGAATATCAAAATGTACAAGGACGACGAGGGTGTTGAAGGGAATGAGATGTGCAGCAGGACTGATAATAGAAACTGATACGAACGAAGGCTGTTTTTTTGGGGCACTTCCTGAACCTAGGATAAGATAGATAGGGATGTATTTTAGAAATTACCATTTGATAAAACTAGTTTTGCTCTCCCCTCACTGAGAGTTTTTACATTTAACTAATAGTCTACTTTTTCTGCCTTCTAGCACTTCTATGTATAATAATAACATAAATAATTTGTTAAAAACCAGTGTAGAAGATAATGTTCATTTTGTTTGATTTTATAATATTGAACCGAGACGAGCGACATTGAATGAAAACAACTTTATATTGAGGCGTACTAGTTGTTCTTATTCTCTATTCTACAAAAACTTTATATGAAAACAAATTTGAGAAATTACAAGGAAGAAGGGTGAGTAGGATATGTAGCTGCCAATATCATCTAGTGATAGAAAATTAGTGCATTGAATTTTGGAGGCCAAGTAGAGTGAACGCCGCCAATATTGTTTGGTCCCCAAGATAGTTGTATAACTTTCAATTAAGAGTAATTAAAATGTGTTCGATGAATTATAGGGGTGGAGTACCTAATCTCAAAGATTTAGCATTTAATTAAAGTTTCATTTTAGGGTTGACATTGTATTTGGTTTTAATAATTCCCATAGACATCTGCAATCGCTAGGATAATTTACAAATTACATAGATCTGAGATGTTATTCGCATTATACAAGCCTCTGTTATGAGCACGATCGAGAAATAGATTGACATCTCGTACCACACCCCTCTATAGGATTTTATCTATGATCTCCCTTATGAGATACTCTTGCTATAATACAGATAATTCTTTTGGAATAACGACCACAATATTATTAGTATGCACATTTTTCATGTTTTTGTTTTTATTGTATATATTTAGTTAAAGGCTTTCTAGATTGGTGTTTGAAGAGACGTTCCAATTTCCATATATTCTCTCTTCATCCCATTGCGTCAATCAAATAACTTAATTTTTTTATGTGAATATTAAATTAATATACCTTCAGCAACTTTTAGATTAATAATAGTATCATGTCAATTAAACATAAACTCAAATATTCCAAATGTTATTAAGTAATCCTCTTTTCATTGTTCCTTTTTATTTCATTTCCCCACTCTTAACAATACCTTTAAATAAAGGAAAATTTGGTCTATGTTGTATTGCTATATTAACCCTCATGCAACAAAAGTCAAACAACTAAAAAAAATTCTAGAAGCAAAAAAGCCATTTTTGACCAATTTCAGTTTCTATGACTTTCTAGAGCCCCTCTTTTAGCAATTTCATAATTTTTAAATATTTAATTTCCCCATATTTTTCTAAACAAGTTAATTATTCATCCAACCAGGAAACTTCCCGTAATAATTAATACTAGTTGCTTTTTGAATTCAAAGATCCCAACTTTCATTTTTCTTGAAAAAAGAAAAATCAAGTCTTTCCCTCTATATATATATTGAACCCCATTCTTGAATTTACCAAAAATCACTAAAAAAAATCCAAAGAAAGTCTTTTACATTGAGATTTCAAGAATTCATTCCCAAAGCTTGAAAAACACCATTCTTGAAGTACCCAAATCACAAAATCTCCAAAAAACCAAAAAAAAAAAGAGTCTTTACATTGTATTTCAAGAATTCCCAAAGCTTTGAAATACCATTCTTGAAAAAATTCCAAAGAAAAAAATATAAAAATTGAGTCTTTACATTGAATTTCAAGAATTCCCAATTAAAGATGCCACCTTTTGTTGGATCTCATCCTCTTTCATCTGGTTTTTCAAGAAACTCCATTGATTCATTTTCAAATATTGTCACCATTGATGTAGGTGGTCATCTTTTTCAAACAACCAAACAAACCCTAAAGCAATCAGGTTCAAAATCAATTCTTTCTGAAATTTCAAATCTTGATGGTTCCATTCCTTTCATTGATAGAGATCCAGAAATGTTTTCAATCTTGCTTTCCCTTTTAAGAACTGGAAATCTCCCTTCAAAAGCCAAAACCTTTGATATTCAAGATTTGGTTTTTGAATCTCAGTTTTATGGTGTTGAGCATCTTTTATTGAATTCCCATTCTAACCCTTCTCAATTTGAACCTTTTGATCTTGAAAAATCTTTGATTTTGCCTTTAAGTGGTAGGGATTCACCTACTGCTATCTCAACAACTCAATTAGGGTCAGTTCAAGTAGCTCATGGTTGTAAAATCACTTCATTTGATTGGTCATTAAAGAGAAAATCAACCATTTTAACACATTTTGCTGGTATTGACTCTATGCTATCTTTATCACCAAATGTTGTTGCTGCTGGTGCTACTGACTTTTCAGGTTTACAAATTATTGATGTTAGTAAAGGTTTTGTTAAAGAAACTTTGAATTGGGAAAATGTTACTAAGTCTGGTTCAACAGTACAAGCTATAGGTGCTTCAAAAGAGTTTTTGTTTACTAGTTTCGAATCATCTAGGAGAAACTCTAACTGCATTATGATATATGATTTGAGTGATAATGGTTTTAGGCCTGTTTCTGAGATAGGTCATTATGAAATCTTTGGTGCTGAATTAGATTCCGCGATTCCAGCTACTAAACTTAGTTGGATTTCTAGTTATAACTTGTTGATGGCTGCTGGTTCACATAGTGGACCTTCTGGTGTTAGAGGGAACATTAGGTTTTGGGACTTGAGATCAGGGAACGCGGTGTGGGAGATCAAGGAGAACGTTGATTGCTTCGCTGATTGCACTGTTTCGGATGATCTTTCAGCTATTCTGAAAGTTGGTGTGCATTCAGGTGAAGTTTTCATATCGGATTTGAGGAATATTGGAAAGGAAAACACTTGGACTTGTCTTGGTGATTCAAGAAAAGTAACAAATGGTAAGAAAGAAGGGTTTGGGAGTAAAATTGAGAGTCATGGGAATCAAGTATTTTGTAGTAAAGGTGGAAATATCGAATTGTGGTCCGAGGTTTTGATTGGTTCTTCGATTAAAGATAGAGTTTTTAGGAAGAACTCAATGGGGAGAGCAAAAGATAGTTGTGGAAATAAGATTACACATTTCAGCTTTGGAGGTAACAAGATGTTTGTTACAAGGAAAGATCAGCAATTTGTTGAAGTTTGGCAGAGTTCAGTAAGGGGATTCTAAATTGTGTGTCGGATTCTTCAAAAATGCACTACTACTTCTCGAGGATACGACACGTATAAATTGCTCCTGGTTGTGCAATCATTTGATAGCCAGAGTCATTCTTCGATAAATGTTCACTGTGAGTCTAACATGTTTGAAGAGTAAGAGCTTGCTCCCAGGTTTAACAACAGAGTCATTCTTTGATAAATGATCACTGTGATTCAGACATGTTTGAAGAGTACGAGCAGAGTAGCCTGAAGATTCTGCGAGTGACCGACCGGACCATCTTATTTTCGATCTCTTGATTCTTGCTGTTCATTATTATAAATTGATCTGTATATACTTTCTTTAGTTCAAATGTACAAATTGTATGTATATGAAGAGAGTGGGATATCAAACTTTAATTTGCTACTAAGTATTTGTTTTCATGTTGTTTTACCTCACCATTAATTGGTAGACTTATGACTTATGTGACTGTATGAAGATAACTCATCGTAGATTTTCCGATCCAAAAGCTTGGTCAGACACCTCAATTTTCGAAAATAAACAAACATTTTTGACTTTTCATGCTATATTGATTTATGCCATGTAGATCCCATTAAAGGGGAGAACGTCCACTAACAGAAACTTCTCCATTCTCAAAACTCAAACTTGAAACTTCTAATTAAAGATGGAGGGATTCTATTTATCCGACCACATCCCAGAATGATTATCATCCTTTTAAGTAAGGTTATATTCTTTTCTACATCACACTTAAAACTTTGATTCACAACAATAACTCTCTAATTTTTATACTATCATTTAGTCCTTTCACTTTTTTATCCCCTGAAACTGAATCCTGCATTCAGAAAAAACTGCAAATCAACATAACATAAAAAAAAGTTACTAACAAACAGTAACAAAACGTTGAGGTGCTGGATCGTCTTTCAAGTAATCCATTTCCTGCAATGTATGTATAAAGTTTTATTATATACAAAAACTGAACTCAGGGGATGTTGGCTTGTTTTACGCTCATTTGCAAGGAAAAGTATGCCTTACAGCCTTAATGACGACCCTGAAGCGTCCACTAAGCAAGAACAAAGTGTTCAACATGTTTTATGCCTCGCTTCAAGACTTAAAGTGCGTCTTAGACAACATTGTTGATAACTGAGAAATCCCTTGTAATTAGGCTAGGTTGAAAATTTCGAGGGAGTGTTGGCCCGCTCCTCTACCCTTCTCCAACTCAAATACCTAATTTTGAACATCTCACATTGTGCCTTTACCACTTGAATCTATCTATCTATATATGTGTATGTATAGGGTATATGCTTTATATGATCAGTGTAATTTTACGAGTGAAGTTCTAGATATTATTAGAAAAATAGAAAGTATAGTTGAAGAAGAAGATGACTTTAAGGCGTGACGAATCACTTCCTTAAAGATATATTGCCCGTATTCATATTGGAAAAAATACAATCAATTCCATTCATAATACAATAAAGACTTGCAGAATTTTCTTAGGCTACTTCATGTATATATTACAAAATATCCAGCAGATATAACACATCGAAATTTAGTGGCTGATCAAAAGCAGAAAGATTAATACACTCATACAAAATGGTCATGGGCGGAGCTAGGGTATCGGAAGGGTTATATTGATATTTTCCTCTAGGTGTTAAATTTCCTTCGCTTCTTTCGTATATTTATATTTTGAATCCCTTTAACGAGAATTTTAATTCCGCCACGGAAAATCTACGGCAAAATATACTTCACTACTCATTCCAACACTAGGTTTGGTGTTTTCAGTATCTATTAAATCAACTGCTCACATACAAACATCTAAATTCTTGGTTTAAAAAACATTAAACAGTAATTATAGTAATTAATTTCAACATAAAATTATAATAAAGATTAGAGATGCACATACTTTCAATCGAACAACTTGATGTATCTATTAAACAACTAATAACAGATTAGAACTCTGCCGCAAATTAAATACTTGTACGTAAATAAAGAAGAAAGATAGATGGACGAGCCCATTATACATCGAGCCGATTATTTAATTTTGGCTATTAAAAAGTTTAGTTCGATACTGAATTACGTAAATGTTTCTTTTTAGGGCACTATTTAGATTTTGTTTTTATTTTGAAAAGTTGTGCAAATATAGTCAATTTTAAGTCACTCTTCTTGGCATCGTTAGATTCGGGTCTAATATTTACTCTGTTGCACAATTATGTTAGATAAAATATTAGATCTTCGTTTAATGCTTGCAATAACTTATAAATTTTAGAAAGATGATGAGAGACAACCCAACAACGTGATGTATGAGTTAAACAAACATATAGGTTGAAACTCTGTCGCAAATAAAAGATTGATCATTAAATAAGATGAAGGAATATATAATTACGACACTAAACACTTCGGCCAGCTAGTTTACCCATTAATTATCCTAGACCATCGTATCATCAATTACCATTATTTGTACGTGTTTATCTATTTAGGATTGTGGTTAATATGAAGATAAAGTTAACCATAAGTTGAAGTCTTCCTAGAAATTTATAAATTTTAAATTCAAAATATATCTTTGTCTTGGTTGTCACCTTCACTTCTATTATTCAATTTTCAATTTAACAAAGTTATATATTTTCTTTAAAATAATTACAATAAGTTTACGGCAATTGTATTTGTAATTCTTTATAAATTTAATTTAATATCTATTTTACAAAAAAATCTTCATTTTGACAACTCAAGAAATCTAAAAAACAAAATTATCTTCAAAATTGTAAGTGGACGTATATATAGATAGAAGACTATAAGTATATAACGCAAGCTAGCGTTTGACCATAGATTTTGAATTAGAGTTAAAAAATTTATCTTCAAATATCATTATGGTCATAAATTGATCAAATTTTAAAAATCAGATCTTCAAATATTTTCAAGTTTCCAAAAACTTAGCTCAGACCACTAGTTTTTCGGAAAATTTCACTTTCACAAAACTTTAAATTTTTTTCAAGTAAAATGCATATCGATCCGAACACAACTTCAAATTCCAAAAGTCACAACTTCAAATATTCAAATTTCAATTTCAAAATTTATGATTAAACTGGAGTAAATTTGAGGACAGCCACATTTGAAGGCCAATTACTATTTATAATAAGTAGGTTTTCATAATTATATATCAAATAAACCATATTGGCGGTTTTCAAAGTCTTTTTTTGAATTTGTCATGTCTAGTAGACGTTGAAAATTGAAACTACAATAGTGTTACGTATTGAAAAAGATCTTGGTGACTTATGCCCAACATATCACAAAAAAAAAGGGTTAAGAATTAACAAAGGTGAAAGTTCGGTATAGTTTATGTTCATCTCGATTATTTTATTGGCTTTCTGCTATTTTTCAGTAGAATAAGTATCTGATAACTCTTAAAGATAGATTATTTGAATTTTATAAGTTCTGATCAATCATATAGGATAATACTACGTACTAACCTTTGATGAATAATTTCTAGATTTGATGTTTATACATATATTTAGTGGATCAAATATACTGAGTTAGATGCACTCATTAAATAAAAGACTGAACAAGAAAGAACTATACATATGATGGTAGAGAAAAATCATGCGATTAACGTGGATTGTGGTGCAATGGTGAGATTATTTATTCTTAAATAGAGCTCTCAAATTCGTATTATGGGTATGGAGAAAATCCTATTGGTCTGCAGTGTGCTATCCAAATTTTGTTGGAACTCCAATGCGAACTTCGAACATCCGGTGTAAGACCAAAAAAAGAAAAAGAAAAAGAGAAAGCATACAAAAGAAAATGATGAGATTTCTACCTCTTTAATTAAACGTCTCTAATTTGAGTTTTCTAAAATGAAAAAAAAATCATATTGAAAACATTAGCATTAGAAATATGACTACTTATTGGACGGGTCAGATGGATAATTATGCTTAATGGTTTGACTTATCGGGTATTGAATTTCAAATATACTAATCCACTAGCCAATCAATAAGCTATTGGTTGCTTTGGTATCAAATTAGGAATTAATGGACGGTTATCCGATGGTGTATTGGGTCCAACATTTCATGCTCCCTTCTTTCACTTTCACTCACCAATATATTGATCTCCCATCAAACAAAATATTTTTTCTAGCCCTACTTAAGCTACTAAACTTAATAATTATAAATCACAGTGAGACACATATGAAAGTCTAAATTTTGATGAGGGTATGTCCACATACGTATTTACTTAACAAATATACTTAAAAGTAAAAATGTAACTACGATAATTCTTAACGGGTTAACGGTTCACCCAATAAAAAAATTGTGTAGTTAATCCGCTCCCGCACCGATAAACCGTTAACTTTAAAATTTTAATCCATTCAATCGTTAATTCGATAATTTAATACCAATATTTAATTTTACAATTAGCTTATCAGTTACGATATTTCAATTTTGAACAATCCTAATTAAAAATGTGCTAGACAATGTGCAAGTCGAATTTAATCAATTTTCAATACAATCACCGAACCCCGAATGAAAAAAAAAAATGGTGAGAGCTAGAGAAAGTCAGACAAGTCCATGTATAATGTTTAATGCTATGTGTTGTGAATGGTTGTCCAACTAAGAACAATAACTTTAAAGCTTCCAGGGTGTCTGCCATCTGTATTTTTGCATCCATTGCCGTCTAATTACTTATGGTTTGTGGCCCCATTTCGTTATCCGCTCAGTATTCAATATTCGTATTGAAATTTCTACTAATTCAGATTATCCTCGGTTCAAATCGTACATAATAGTTATCACCTATCATAAATAGTTGTGCTATCCTCCGATTTTTTTTACATAGTGATTCCAACTTTGTATATCCATAGATCATAGTTAACATATTTCTCTCTTGATTATACTTTAGTATCACATAATAGATCCTCATTTCAACGCTATCTTTCGTATTAGTGAATTGAAATATAGTGCATATGTACTCTTGTAACTTTAACTCGTGGTTGGTTGAAAGAAGTTGTGGGTAGCTTTTAATTCAAATATATAATAAATTAATACATGTCTCATAAAACATTTACTATTGACCAATAAAAGAATTAATTGGCATCCTTTATTTTCTTATATTCACTTTTTTATTTGTCTTTTAGCACTCTTTTGTTTCTTGCAATAATAGACAATTATTGATGTATTAATTGCTTTCTAAAAATTAGGTATGGAATTGCTTTGTTCCCCGTTTACTAGGTCTCCCCTCCAATTTCATTTTTTTTTAATTTGCAATCACTTTAGTGGCTGTGAATATTAATTGCATATAAATATATGGAGCATAATATATAGTCATAGTCCATACAATATTTAGAGTTTTTTTTTTTGGGAAAATTCATAAGTATCCCCCAGCCTATGCCCAAAATTTCTGAGACACACCTAATCTTTACTAAAGTTCTATTACCCCCGAACTTATTTTTTATATAATTTTCTACCCCTTTTCGGTTTATGTGGCACTATCTTGTGGGCCCAGCGCATGTTGACAATTTTTTCAAGGATAGTGTCACGTAGGCCGAAAAGGGATAGAAAATTAATTAAAAAATAAGTTTGGGGGGTAATAGGACCTTAGTAAAGGTTAGGCGTGTCTCAGGGATTTTGGGGATAGGCTGGAGGGTACTTATGCATTTTCCTTTTTTTTTTTAATTCTTTATTTTGGTTGTTCTTGAATTCCAAGATTCGTTATTCATTTGAAATAATTTGATCAAATCACACTTTTTCACCTTTTGTGTGTTGAGTCTGTCAGAAACAATCTTTTACCTTTTCAAATCCTAGATTTACATTAAATATAATGTTGTTTGTTATTTATTACGAGATTTTATGAAATTTAACAAAAGATCGAAAGAAATTAAATCAACTATAATTGTGTTTGAATGAGACTAGTTTATTAGAATAGCACAATGCCCTAGTACATAAAACATGGACTTAAGAAAGTAGTAGAAGATATTTGAAAAATATTTGAAAAACTTATAGTCAATAAAAGATGTATTACTACAAGCTATAAGTAATAATATCATTCTTTTTTTAGGTACGATTTTTTTTTATTATAATTTCATTGAAAACGTGTTTTTTTTTTTGGTTCTAAAGAATAAAACCACATATAGTCCATGCTGATTTTTATACCATTTTCAGATTCTCTATATTTATATACATGGTGTGCTACAATTTTTGGCATATAAATCTAATCAAGATTCTTTTTTGGACTTCAATGACTTGACACCTAACATCATGGGCGAAGTTTATTGAAAAGATTATTTAAATTGATTAAATAATTTTCTAAGTGAAATATAAATAGTTACGTTGGGTGACTTTTTAAGTGAAACATCAATAGTTGAGTGATTTTTGAGTTAAAAAACAAAGTTGAGAGACTTTCTAAATAAACAATCCAAAGTTGAGTGATTTTCTCAGTGACAAAGTTGAGTGACCATCTGAGATATTATCTCTAATTACATTGGTTATTTTTTCTTCTTTGTCCTAAGTTTTTTCATACACAAGAAGATATATCCCCTTTCTCTTTTTTCTTTTCAAGAAATGATGAAATAATCATTTATTTATTTTTAGTTATTATAGAAAAAGAGAGGAGACTTAAATTAAAGCAAGTAACATTTCAAGAGGAAATTAAATATACTTCTGTCTTCGTGTTATATTTTTATATGATAGTTTTCTTTTTTAGACGTAAATCTGGATAGACATATGCTAAATATGAAACTAATTTAACCCTTACAAGTTACAATTGTTTAACATTTTTCATTCTTAACTTTTAAATAATTGACTTATTAATATTTAATCCCAAGTTTTCCACACACGAAAACCATTTTATATTCATTAGAATTTTCACTAACATGAATTCTAGTGAGATAGTTAAAATTTCTCTACTCTTAATTATCGAAGGTCTTAAATTTGAACCACTAAAATAAAATGCCGTCATTAGAGACAAGTCTGGCATGAATAACCAAAAATATATATATTTAAGATATGCTAATTCTGTAGGAACATGCAAATTGATCTCGTCACGTAATCAACAAAATCAAAATTATTTTGAGTGTTTATTAGTTTCAAGTTATGTACTACTAATAATTATAATATATGCTTTTGAGTTTGATCATAGTCATAATTAATACTTTCTCCGTCTCAAATACTTATCGTTCTTAGTTATATTAATAATATTTATCTCAAAATAAATTAAACAAATTAAAGTCGAGTCTAACTAGTTTAATTTTATACTGGGTAATGTTAAATGGCCAGAAAATTTGGCCAGAAATTTAAAAAAATTGTAATATCTTTTTTATTTTAAAATAAACTGATCTTTTTTTCATTTTTAATTAAAATGAATTAAAGTTAAAAGGATAAAAATGTCGAAAAAGATAAAAATAACATAGGTAAAATGCCATTCTGGCCAAATTCTTGGCAAATTTTCTGGCCAAAAAGATTTTTCCTTTTATAATCAAACACCTTTTGCTTAACGTTACTCCCTCCATTTCATATTAATTGAATTGTTGAGACATTTTTCATTTTTCAAATTAACTTAATTGTTCAATTTTCAAGACTATTTTTAGAACGTTCTTCCAATTTTATCCTTCATTAGTTAATATTGGAATTAGTTATTAATTAGTGTTTAGTTATTTTAATTATAAATTTGACAATAATTAATAAGGTAAAAATGGAAAGTTATGTCTAATTTATGTCTTAATCTTTTTTTCTTAAAGGGTGTAAAACACCTCAACAATTCAATTAATTTAAAATGGAGGGAGTATTAATTAGGGGTGGTGGATTAGTAAAAAGTTAATTTCGTGCACTTCAATTTTTCATTTGAAATATAGCACTCAAAATTAATCATAATTAATGTCATGGAGAAGTTTAATGCATTTCAACTTTTTAATTGATGTTGTAAATTCTTAAGTTTAGTGCACTTCAACTTTTAATCTTCAAATATAAGTACTTCCTAGCTTCAAATCATAATTAATGTTATAGATTCGTAAGAAATTTAGCGCACTTTCAACTATTCTTTAAAATATATCCCTCCGATCAATTTTAATTGTTCGTTATTTCAAAAATAGTCAATTTTAACATATCAAGAAAAAACAATTATTTTTTTCACCATATTTTACCTTTAACACTATCTACTAATTCCTCAAATTATTTTTCAAAATCTAATACCAAATAACAATTAATAGAGATAGTATAATAAAATAACAATATCGATCAGTCATTATTTGTGTCAAGTCCAAATTATATAACAAGTAAGAATGAACTGATGGAGTATATGTTTGCTAGTTAGTAGTGCTCAAATCATAATTAACTTGAGCCAAAAGTCTATTAAAATAGTTTTTTTTTTTTTTAAGATAGAAATAAAGTCTACGTATACTTTACGTGTATATATATAAATATATTATTGATAAACATTCTTCACTAAAATCCAACTGATTTTTTTTTCTCTCCTTGACATATGCAGGTGGCCAATGTCTCTTTCCCCAAATAAGAAAAAAAATCTCCATCTAATATTATTTTATTTTATTTTGTACCAAGTATATAGTTTGTCTTTGTATAATTTTCTCAACTAATCTCATTAACTTATTCTTCTTTTCCTTCATATTTAATGCTTGAATTTAAGAAAGGTAACCCTTTCCTACAAAATTAGGTGAGTGTTGCATTTTTGTTTCTCTATTTTTTTTTTATTGTAGACAATAGGTAAGAGGAAAGGAAATGAAAAAAGTACCTAAACAAATAAAATATCAGAAAAGATTTAAAGTTTACAAGTTTCGATTTGAGTTAGTACTGATTTAAAATTGATAAATTATTCATATTAAATAATATTTTAAATAAAAATACAATTTAATTAGGCCAAAGATGAATATCCCCCCAAAAATTGTCACTATAGTTAAAATAATTTGGTCCAAAGTTTCAATTCAGTATTTTAGAAATTAAGAAGACATTAATTATTATTTTCCATTTTTACCTTGGTAGTTATAATCTAATCAAATACCTTTTGTTTACAGTATAATATTATTAAATGGTTTTCTTAATAGATGTTGTTTTAAAGTTTTGAGATAAGAAAATCATTCAATTGTATTAATAGTAAAAAGACTATTTTATTAAATTACTCTTTCATCTCTTCAAACTTCTTAGAAAATTATGTAGATCATTTATTATAGGGATAAGGGTCTAAAAAATATTCAATTTTGGTCGAATTTGTTGTTGCGATACTAAACTTTCATGAGGACCTATTACCTCCCTAGACTATTTAATACCGTATTTTAAACATATATATTTGCCCACGTGGACATAAAAATAATGCAAAATTATAAATAGTAATGTGTCCACGCGGGCACATATATACCTTTAAAATACACTATTAAATAGTTCAGGGGGTAAAAAATACACTATTAAATAGTCTAGGGAGGTAATAGGTCCTCATGAAAGT
>JAJOOH010040220.1:0-10788 GCA_029582605.1 Solanum gracilifrons
TATAAGCGTTCTTTCTATATATCCTGGTGTTTCTGTCATTCCTATTTTGTTATCTATTAATTGTTTTGATATATATCCTATCCATAATTGGATTGTTTTATTTATATCTGTCACACAGTCTAAATCTAAAAAATCATGTTGTCCAGTTTAGGGTAATAAAATAAGTGGAGTTTCTTAATCGTATTGTATCCTCCCATTCATAAATGTGGCGCGCTTAACACTCATGAACAAGACTCTATCTTATGTGGATTATGAGACATCTTAGGACCATTATAAATCTTGTGCTCACATTACCAAGTTTGTCACGACCCAGGGGTACACCCTATATGAAACATGGCGTATAAGAATCCGAGGGACCCCATACAAGCCACTTAGCATTCATAACATAAGAAATAGAACAAAAGAAGTAAAGCAACATTTCAAGTCCAATAGTATTATAGAAAAAAAATGGAAGTCTAAATTACTTGTATCATTATCCATTTAGTACAATAGAATGAAATTGGGCTTAGCCCATACATCATGTCCAAAACTGAAATACAAGAAAGAAACAGAAACAATAAAAGTCATCATCGAAACATAAGGATTTACCAAATCTCGGGAACGTTGAAATCAACCACTAGCCATGAAAATGAGAAACCAGACTGTCATACCCAATATTTGTGGAAATGTAGGCAAGAGTATGCGGTAGTACAAAACAATGTACCAAGTATAATAGCTATGCATAAAATATTTAAATCATGCTAAAAGGGTATATTTATGACATGCAATTGAACAAGCTAAAACATGATATAAAAGGGTTATAAAACATAAGTCATAAAACATGGTCAATGCAAGCTCACATTAATTGAAACCTTTGAACACATATGAGATACTTTTTGAAGTAACCTTAGTTCATTATTAATTTGGGAAATAGCCTTAACCGACATAGAAACCATGTGAGCTATGACATGATCCCTCGGTGTTCCCCACACCAAAAAAGGTTGTCCTACTTGCCAAGATAAGGACCATGAACTTCTAGCTTAAGTGGATCCACTAGATAATGTCTATCTAGACAATCATCCTATGGGGGCACATAGGTAACAGATAAGGAGATTGCTTCTAGAAACCCGGCCTCTACGAACAAGAGAGCTTCCATCTCAATATCCTCTCAGTGTTAAGCATAAATCCCATGGAATAGTCATTTCTTACGTGTTCTTATTATCCATGGAAGGGCACGTCATCTTGCCAATCCCATCTAATTCATTATCCATGAAAATGTATCATTCAATAACCAATCCAAGCTAGGTTTCATTGGGATATCTCTTAATCTTTGATTCAATTAGGTGAGAAGACCTTTAAACCTTATAATCCTTATTATGTGAGAAGACCTTTACATCATGCTTACATGTGTATATGAGAAAAATACTTTCAAAAACACAAAAAGAACATAATCATTGATACTTTATTCTCAAAGTAGCCTGAAAACATATACATAGATTTCATAAGAACATGCATAATTTCATAATTTACCTTTCAAGGTTCACAACCTACTTTCAATCATCAACATTTAAAAAACATGGGTTAGATATGAATTTCATCATAAATTCATGTAAATCTATCAATACATGCTTAATTTCATAAAACCTTTGCTTCATAATCAAAATCCCACATCCCATGATCATAATTTGAAAATATGGGGATTACATGGGTTCATGGGAAATCATCATAAAATCACAGTATTTCATCAATTCATGCATAAGATATTATAATTCAATCTTTTAAATCAATAATCAAGAGAACCCCATTACAATTGAAGAAAACCCAAACTGAATTGGGAATTTTTAACTTTGAAAATAAATGAATTTGGGAACTCCATGAATGGAAGGAATCCATGGATGAAAACTATCATACCTTAGATCCAATTGCTTATCTACAATGGAGTAATTAAGAATTGGCTTCAAATCCTAGGTTGAATCCTTCTTCTTCAAGCTTTATAGAGAAAAGTATTTGAGAGTTTTTCTTTTTAGTGAGTTTGAAGAGAAAGAAGTGAATGGGTGAGTTCTGGGGTTCAAATAATTTATATAGAGGTCTTAGTTAAGGGAAATACGATGTACTATAAGAATAAATTAATTAGGAAAAGACCGAATTTCCCCTAAACTTAAATGTCAGCCCCTACCGACGAGCACAACCAACGGACCGTGGACAGGACGACGGACCATCCTGCACGACCGTTGTTCGTGGTGAGAAACTGTTTTTGGGCTAGTGAACCACAGGCCCCCAACCACAGACGGTGGTCTGACTATTTGTCAGACCATGGTTCTAGGCCTTCATGACTTGATTGGGGAGTGCCATCCACGGACCACACCTGCGGTCCATGGTCCTATCCACGGGCCATGGGTGGCCCTCTTAGGTTGGCACCTATAGCTTCTTAAAAATGGTTTCTTGCCCTCTTTTGGATCCAGGGTGTTACAAAAGACTCAACTCATGGGGTGATTAATTGATTAGGTTAAGGGAAGTGATCTCTTAAGCTTTGTAATCTAGTAGAATTGTCTACTTCGATTCATTGTATGTGTGTTAGGGAGTAATCTAGAATGAGGTGAAGGGTTTAATTGCTCCACTTGATTAATTTTAATAAACAAAGAAAGGGAAAATCAAAAGGCTTTGTGATGATAATGATAATTTGTGGATTACCTTGTTGTGACCTTATTTGATTGATTTGATGAAATACCTTGATGGCTTGAATATGGAGTTAAATTACATGACTTTTTTTTATCTCTTTCTGTGGTGTGATATTGCTAGTGTGTATTGATTGTTGAACAACGTGATGAGACATGTAATGATTATTTATGTCAAGGTCTTTTTCAGCAAGTGCTTGTGATATCGAGCTCATTTTCGGCAGGTGCAACTGATATAAAGCCGATAAGAATTTGTTCCAGCGAGTGATTTGATATAAAGCTGATGGAAAATGGTTCTGACTAGTGATTTGATATAAAGCCCATGGGAAATGGTTTCGGCTAGTGACATGACATAAGAACAATGGGAAATGGTTTCTGCGAGAGTGGATCCTTGTCTTTTGATGCATTTTGATGCTTATAATTGACTTATTGGTTAATAGTGTTTGATGCATTTTATAATTGTGATTTGATTATGTGATACGTGTGTGTTGTTGACTTGTGATTTTTGACTGCGAATATTGATCCTTTTGAACTGTTTATTGTACAACTGTTTGGTTTGGCTGATTTCTGTGTAGGTTGTAATTTGAGGAGATTTTGTAGGGATGGAAATGGGTATTTGAGTTCTAGCTAGGTTGCCTTGTTTGTTAAGTTGCTTGTTGGGTACCTTGTTGTTGGTACTCACTCCTTGCTTCTACACTTGTGTAGGTTCCAAGCTCGGACCCAGGTGATCTCCTTCTTCTCCTTCTGATTTTGAGGCTTGTCAAGGATTTTGAGAGGAAGATGCTTGTCATCTTTGTGGGCCCTCTTGTTCCTTTACTTATGTTTTGTTTTCCTTGAGGAAAAAAATATTGAGCCTTGTATTTATCTTTCACATGCTGTTTTTTGCATTAGTGGCTTATATACATGATAACCAGCTTTTGGGGTGTGGATAGAAAGAATAAGTTTTATGCTATTATCTTTTTCTTGCCTATCTTCCTGCATTTCTTTCATTTTGTTGGGTTGAGGCTTCTTGTCTTGGTATGAGTAGACAAATGTCATCATGTCCATTTTTGTGTCGTGAAAAATGCTATCAGAGACCTAGTTTCATAGGTCTCGCATGTGTACAAGCCAAGTCTAAGTAGAGTCTTGAGCATCGGTACAGAGAACTCTGTACTTATCTTTGAGAGGCTATGATATGTGTTAGGAAACTTCCTCTTATTTCATTTTATCTTATCATACGTGGATACCCTTACATGTACTAACTTGTCGCATGTTGTTTTGGCAGATGTCGAGGACCGGAGCTTCTGTTTTTAGTGGTGGAGGGAGGCAGTCCTCTAGGTTATTGTTGAGACCTAGGCTAGGGGTATAGGTAAGGCCTGAGATAATGTTCATCCTCGTGGAGTAGCACCGACTAGAGTCCATGCCTGTGGACTGGAACCAACCATAGGCAAAGTTAGAGAGGCTACACCTGAGCCACATGTGCAGGTGATGAGTCCAATTTTTGGACTCATCTGGGATTATAATTTAATAGAAATTGTGTCCTTAAATGCTTATTTTACCTCAATATCTGATGAAAACCCTTAAGTTTCAGGTATTTGAAGTTTGAAGGAAAGCATGAACACTACGTTTCAAAAAAGAACAAAAAGGTGAAAAAGAACAAAAAGGCGAAAAAGAACGAAGAAACGAAGGGCTGAGGATCGCCGAGTTCACTTGGCGAGTCGCTGAAGGGTTTCGCTTCGCCTTTTGTTCCAGTGTGCTGAGACTTGAAGGAAACGATCAAGTCGGCGGAAAAAGAGAGCAGTCGGCGTATCGCCGAATAGTTCAGCGAAGCAGTACTATGTCGCCCAATGACAAAGAACACAATGATGCTAAAGGTTGGTGCAAGACGGTGATGAACTACACCAAAGGGCGAATTGCCGAGTTGATCGGTGATTCTAACTAATGACGCCGAATGATCCGCTACAACACAAATTTGTAATAACTATAAATACTAGTTAGAATTTTATTTTAAGGAGTCGAACAATTATTATACTTTTCATATAAAATAGTACTTTTTGATATTTTGCTCTAAGTTTGAGAGGGTTTTGGAGACTGGAAGAAGGAGAGGGTTTTATCTTCTAGATTTGGATTTGGGTCTCTTGGATTCTTCATTCTTGGCCTGTAACAAGACTTAAATCTTCATACCTATTTGAATGCAAGCTCATTTAGGTATAAATTTCTATCTCTTGATGTTTGTCTAAAAACCCCATTCTTGGGGTGTGATTTAGCAAATATGTGTTGATATTATTGTTGGTTCTTGTTTGCTGATAGGTTAGATGTATTTTAATGGTGATTTGACCTAGTGGTTATGGTTTAATTTAATGGGTTTGTAGTTGCAAGTACAAAACCACCCAAGTATTTTTGGCTTGCTCAAGAGAGAGGTCGCGGAACTAAGACCGCTAGACTGATGGCCTAAGGAGTTGGTTGACATGAGGTTCAGCCCGAGAGGGTGAAACCTAGTCCCATTTCCTGACACTCAGCTCGAGAGAGTGAGTTGGGTGAGGTGTAGGCTGGCTTTCATGCAGCAAATGGGTGTCCGAGTGGAACCCATTTGAAATGGGGTAAGTTGCCCGAGAGGAAACTTATTTCCATCTAAAGGTTAGCCTAGTCACTATTACCTTGCAAATTTCTTATCGAAAGCATGTACTCAACGATTTATATCAATTTACATTGTGGTCACACCCCAAGAACTTCACCCCATACTTGCTCTCCCCTTTAAATTTTGTTGTTATTATTACACTTGTGACAAACCCCATTTGATATTTGACACATTTGTGTCACGTTTTAGATTTCTAATGTTTTTATTCGTAAATGTCTTTAGCTATAATTAATGCTTAATTTTATTTTTCTATTCATTCTCAAAACCACTCCCTTGGGACACAACCCCAACCCTTGGTTGGGTTACTGTATTATCGACTATCGTAGACACTCGTATCGTAGGTTAGTGTCATTGGTCACTATAAGCATCAAAATGGCGCCGCCGCCGGGGAGTGGTGTTATTTGAGAATTTTTAGATTAGTAGAATTTTTGTTCTTCTTAGTTGTAGTTTACTAACTTTATTTTTAGTTTTATTTTCCTCTTAATTTGTTGATGTAGGTAGGTGCCCTAAGCATGGCTGGGGGAAATAGTGACAACTCGACTGAGATGAGCCAAGAAGTCGAGAGGGACTTCGAGTTAACCGCACTGGTAACTCAGCTGAACGAGTTGTCCACCAAAATAACAGAGGTGGAAAAGAAGTGCAAGAGTCAAGGGACGTACATATTTCCTAACGAGAGGAAGCAGTCTAGACACCGGGAGAACAATCCAGTCGAGGACACACTCCAAATCATTCTATAAAAGATCACCGAACAAGATCAAATGTTGGAAGAGATGAAGGAGAGTATTGAAGTATTAAATTAAATGGCTGGCTCTCACTCTAGATCAATCCAACTGATTAGGACACTCCTAAACTATGCGGTGCATTCTCTTCACTCTAACGAACTATTAGGGGTACTTAGTAACACTAGGGTCAGCCCAACCAATGGGGAGTGAGTAAGGACTCACGGCGAGCCACGACGTTAAATAAGACACTTCTTGGGAGGAAACCCAAAATTTTAAATATTTTATTTTGCTTTCATAAATAATGGTGTGTTAGTGGTGCAGGTTTGAATGAGGAAAGTGGTGAAAAATACAGATTGGCGAGGAAATGGTCAGTCGGCGAATCGCCAAAGAGGTCGGCGAGTTCGACTTGAACCGCCGTTAGGCTCAACTCAAGGTTCAGTTAGAGCCTGTAAAACTCGGCAAACTTACGAAGCAGTTCATCATGTCGCCAACTAGGTCAAGAGACCTCGATGCGGATCACCGTTTTGACCACCAAGAAACTGAAAGAACTTTAGCAATCAGTGGGTTAAGTGACCACTGGGCGATTTGCCGAACGAATCGGCGAATGAACTAACATCGCTAAACAGGCGCGAACTGGATGGTTTATATTGGCCAAGAGACTTAAAATTTGAAATTCTTTACTTTCCCTCGCACTTGAATCCCCTAAACTCACACTAAGGTTGTATCTTCTCCAATTTAGCATTTTTCTAGCATTTTAGTTTGGGATTCGTTCTCGGAATTGGAATACTTTGCCGCCTAACTTTGCAAATTGAATTAAGTCAACATTGAAGGTTGGTTTCCTTTTCCTGCATTTACATTTGAAATTTTTTGTACTCATTTGCAATAATTATCTTTAGTGATGTGTGATGAGCCTTTCTAAGAGGATTAGGACGCTTAATTTCCTATTTTAATTTGAAAACCTTGCTCGTATTGTTTGGTTGTCTCTATGTCCATATTGAATGCTTTGAAATGATTGAAATTTAATTAGGCGATGCTTGCATATTGATTAGATTGATTTGGGTGAAGCTTGAGTTGCCCATATTTGTGTTTAGATGTCGAGAATATTCTCAAGGATGGAGTGGGTAGCATCACTCTTAAGAGAAAATATCGTTAATGGCTAAATTCGGCAAAACCAAGAGAAATTTGAGTATCCCGAGGTAATGGGTAGCATGGGTCTAGTTTAAATTCCTAGAGTGCATGCTTTGATTTTATTTTTTAGGGTTGCAGAATTAGATTCGGGTAGATGGGTTGAAAATAGTCACATTAGGTTGATTCGCGAGCTAGGTCGAGCTCACCGAACAACTCGACGGATTGCCTACTATCCTACTCTCACCGATAATTTGGCGCTTTAATTGATATTTGATACTGTAACTTTCGGTGAGACGTTATTGGGTGCTGAAAGCAGTCGGTGACTCGCCGAAAGTATTCTTGTCACCCTTTGTTTGAACTCCTGAGTCTGTGTTGCACTATTACTTTCGGCGCATAATCATTTGATCGCCTCAAGTATTTGGCGATTTGCCGACAAGCTTCACCCATCGCTGAATTGCCAAAAATTTGCTAGCTAAAACCCTTTGGTGAGCATGATCTAGTTCGCCAAAGAAGTTCGGCGATTCGCAGACTAGATCGGTGAGTCTTTCTGCAATAAGATTCTCTGTGTTTGTTTTGAGTTTCACCTAATCTCCTGATCTTCTGAAGAGATGGTACGCATAAACTTAAACGAGCAACCTCAGAAAAAGGCAAAGGGAATTATGATCAATGAAGGAGGATCAAGTCCTTCACAGAAAAGAAAGCAACATCCCCACTGGGATATAAACGCAAAAGAAAGAGGCATATCTCTAGAAAAGGGTCAGCTATTGAGCCAAATTTTTCTGAGCCGGAAGATGAATAACCTTTAATTCACCGACAGAATAGGCTCAGAGATAGAGCTCAATCAACACCTACCAGAGTTACATCAGCTGAAACTCCTCCAACTACTGAATCAGTGCTAGTCCCCGCACTACCTTCAGTGGCCCCTGCAATCCCCGTCGCTCCACCTCCACCCAGATTTCTGAACAAATTGAAAGGCGATGGTTTACGAACCATTGTAGAAGAAAATTTACTATTTGTGGAGGGTTTGGAAGGTAAGCATGCAGGGGTGCTTGACACGCTCAAGTATCATGAGTTCGAGCAGTTCACTAGGCCACGGGGCCCTTCCATTCCTTCCTGGGTCCGTGAATTCTACTTAGCTTATGTGTAGTTGGTCTCGAAAAATAAAAAAAAGCTAGTGAGTTCCGACTGATGAAGTCGGTTATGGTTAGAGGCAAGAAGGTAGGGTGTCACAACGAACATATTAATGCGGTATTGGGTCGACCGCTGCACTCGGTACTTCATTACCAGGGTTTGACTATTGTTCCGTCCCTAGATGATTTGACGGGTTGGTTAGCTCCGCTGATTTCTGACATCACCCCGAGGTGGATGGATGCGTGAGCTCCAATTGAGAAGAGGGATATGAACATTACCTCCCGGTACTGGTTTGGCTTCAACAACAACACTATCATGCCATCCCAAAACGAGTCCATTCTGCGTAATCCTAAGGCAGCTTTCCTTGGTTCTATCATGGCCAAGAGGTGGATCGACCTGGGACTACTGGTTTCAAGGAGATGGCTATGAGAGCTAAACTAACAGTGACATCTCTGCCATTTCCTATTCTGATCACTGAGTTATGCAGGCATGCCGGAGTACCCCGGGATCCTTCTAGCAATATAGAGGTCACCTCGTGTTCCTCCAGCTATATCTGGAGTATAGAGGATGAATTCACAATGAGAAGAGGTTGACAGGGGAAGAGCAGCCCCATCAGATACTGCTCCAGAGATCAATGTTGACACATTATCAGTAGAGCCACCTTCGTCCACTCCGGCCACTAAGCCCTCAGTTATAGCAGCTCCTTCTTAATCACAGGTCCAGGTGCTTCGTCCTCCTCCCAGCCTGCCTGGATCACTCAGGCCATGATCCTGAAGATGGGGTAGATGGCCTATTCAGCTGATGTGAGATGTACCCGACTGGAAAGGTCTGTTCTAGAGATGATCGACAGGGCCATACTAGCAGCACTTAATCCCCTTCAGACTTCTGTTGATGCCCTGACTGTGAGGGTTATAGCTTGTGAGAACATATAAAGGGAAACCTCTGTGGTGACGACTTTAAAAGCTGAGATTTCAAGTTTGAGGAAGAACGTAGACTAACTTAAGTCTACCGACTTGACATCACTTATAAAGAGGGCAGATGATAAGGATGTTCCTGAGACCACCGGAGATGTGCAAAGGGATGGTGCAGCGCATGATGAGTCAGATGCAGAGACCGGTGAGGAATTGATAGCAGCACAGGTTGAAAAGACACAGGAGAGAAGAGATGGGAGCATATTCATAGACTTGCCAGATCTTATAGAGGCAATTGTGCAGCCGGCGATCCAGACATTGCCAACTGAGACGTCCACAACAGCTCCTAGTGGATCTGGTGTGGTCTGTGTCTGTGGAACGAGACTTCCCTTACCCAGCCTCTGACACAAACTACGGTCGACCAGCACGGACCGTCATTTGATCCACGGTCCGTAGGTCTAACCTTAGATGAGGGTCAACAGCCAGTTAGCTTAAAATTATTGATGGGTCAACTTCAGATGGTCATAAATTTTAGCACAAAAGCAATTGTGTGTCCAATTTACTATGATATGATATATAATTGAAATATCTTTCCAACGCCACCGAGTTTTCTTAATTCTGACCTCCGAGTAAAAAGTTATGCTCGTTTTAGTGAAGCCCTATCGGGCAGACTCGACCTACGGACCCAATCGACGGACCGTAGGTCCAATCCGTCGATCACTCCGACAGCAGTTAATTCAGGGGTCCTTTGGTCTTTTCCTATTTCATTTAACACCTAAGATATGTCGTTTAAACCCTAAATCATGAGGTTTTAATCAGTTTAAGCCTAGAAATATAACTAGAACTTATCCAAGTCAATTCATTAATCAAAATCTTAGAAAATTAGAATCAAGAGAGGAGAAAAAGGTTAAGAACCCTAGTTCAAGAACGCAACAAGTTTTCTTCAGTTCCAGCCCTGAAATCGAAAGATTTCTCTGTGGAATTCATCACCAGGTATGTGGGATTTCACTAGTGGGTTCCTTTCGCCCATTAGGTCCTTAGAATTCAGTAAGATTCTTGATTCCATGATTATGAACATACCTAGGGTTTCTAGAATTACAACAGATCATCATGAATTAGTTATTTAAATGCTCCAAATCAGATTATCATGTTATTGCTCAGTTTCTTACATAAACTTCAGAACCCTAGCTATGCATTTCATTAGTTCTTGAATTACACATCCGAGGTAAGATTTTTCAGTTATTCAGATATACATGCTCCAGTTTTATGCCACATTATCAGTATATTTCAGCATAAGCTCTATTTTGAGTTATAAATCTTGAGAAGCTTTTCTTTAATACAACACTTGAGTTTTAAACTGAGTTTTTGAGAAAGTTAAGATGGGTTTTGAGAAAGAGCTTCTAAAACATGATTAGTATGACAATTGAGTAGGTCATCAATGTATGAATAGTATGGTATCTAGATATATCATCAAGGTTTATGTAGTATGACTTCCCAAGTCATCAATGATCATAGTATAATATGATGTTGAATTGTTTTCTAAAAAGGAGTTTTCAAGTATGAGTATCTACATGTCAGTATTTTGAGTTATTCAGTATTTCAGTCATAATATATTCAGTTATACA
>JAJOOH010040221.1:0-19401 GCA_029582605.1 Solanum gracilifrons
TCCATATTTTCGTGTTCATATACATATATGCTTGTTCATGGACTCTGATCACCCTTTTCAGGTTCCATCTTCCTATTGCTTACCATGGGCGAGCATCATCAATTGTCGTTTCTGGAACAGATATCATTAGACCCAGGTGATCTCAAAAGTAGATTTTCCTGTTCTTTCTAGATATCCTTATTAGTTTATTTGTGGGGGAAGGAGTTAGGAAGATAGCTATGTTGTGTCTTAAGATATATTTGAGGTGTTGGCGAATTTTTATGTGGTAATCACTCCTTTGGTAGAAGGGTCCCAATGCGCTAGCACCTAAGTGAATCTACATGGTTGGTTTTTAACACTGCCTGCTCTGTGGCATTTCATGTTATTTCAAACTTCTAGTTTTGTACCTGGTAGTGAAGCATTTTTATTGTTGTGCCAACTCATGACATGAAGTGCTTCTTTTTTACTAGATCAATTATGAAATTTGACACTTCGTTAAATTTCAAGTCTCGCACTAATGGTGGATGTTATATTCATATCGATAGCGTAAAAAGATTATGTGTGATCTGATTCGTCCTACTATTCCATTCATTTCAAGTAATTTTGGTATTTCTTTTCTTTATAATTCTTCTTTAAATTGTCTTCCAGAGGACAAGGTCATCCAACTGGTAATTCTGCGCCATATTTTGGACCTTCGAGAAAATTGGATTTTGAGTTGGAAATGGTGAGAATGTATTGCATGGAAATGCTTTGTCTATTGTTGGTCCCCCAACTCTCATATTCCTTGCTGAGTTGCTTATTTGTTCCATTTTTACACACTTTACTTGTTTTGCTTTAAGGCTGCTATAGTTGGCCCTGGTAATGAACTAGGAACAACAATCGACGTCAATGACGCTGCAAATCATATATTTGGACTTGTCTTGATGAATGATTGGAGTGGTATGCTCAAAACTATACTTGAATTTTTGAAGTTCTTATGGAATGATTCCCTGCTGATTAGAGACTATTTTAAACAGCAAGAGATATCCAGGCATGGGAGTATGTGCCTCTTGGTCCTTTTCTTGGAAAGAGTTTTGGTAAGAAATCCAGTTGATTTATTGCATGCATTTATGATTAACTGCTGCTGTTGCCTATAGGCATAATCTATTTTTTCAAGTATTCTAGTCATATTGCCTTGGGATAATCTCTTTTTTCAATTTTGATCTTGCAGGCACAACCATATCTCCTTGGATTGTGACTTTAGATGCATTGGAACCCTTTGCTTGTGAGGGCCCAAAGCAGGTAGCTTGACCTCTAGCGCTAAATCCCTATGCTCATCGCCAATGAAATTGATATTGAGCAGAACTTTTCTTTTCTTTCAATTGCAGAACCCTTCTCCATTGACATATCTTGTAGAGAAGACATCAAGAAACTATGACATTTCTTTGGAGGTATCTTCTGCTCCATGCTTTCCATGATAGGGTTTGATCTATCTAGCATTTACTTGACAATGTTTTATTTTCAAGGGAAAGGTCAAGGAATGCCGTCGATGTTTGTGATTTTTTTTAGATGTACCCTCCGTTGACCTATCGTCTCATAGACCTCTCCACTGCTAAAATCGTCTCAACTATGCCCCTCACTAACAGATATGATTGGATCTTTTCAACTCTTCATGGGTATACTTGGACCACCACCAAAAAGAATTCCTACCAGAAAGTGGTGATGGAAGAAGAAGGGGTGGGGGTGGGTAGGTGGCAATGGCAATGGCGGAGGGGGAGGGTAGAGGGAGAAGGGAGTAATGGGTGTGAAAAATATATCCACCCTGTAAAGAAGGAATTTCTCCCACCTTATGTTGATTTACCAAGAAGAGGATAAAAGAACAAGAAATAATAGTATCTCCCTACCCGTGCTAATATCATCATTATTGTCGTGTAATCAAGTTTCATAGATCATCTGGGTAATGGTTGGACTTTTTTTTTAATCAAGGTCCTCATTAAGCCTTCTGGACAAGCTGATTCATGTGTTGTGACAAGAAGCAACTTTAACCACTTGTAAGTATATTTTGCATTTGTCACTTACAATTTCACAGTTCTTAAGCTATCATTTTTTTCACCAGATTCATTATATCTAGTTCTTTTTTGATTTTTGTAACCGGATATCTAGTGCTGTTAAAGCCTTCTTCAACATGCTGGCGTCAATTAGTTTGATGGTGAAGAACGAATATGATATAGTTCATATAACGGTGAATTGAATTGTCTGCCCCTAATACTCCTCCCTGTCCTTGACCTTGCTGGCGCCTCCTTTATTTTTTTAAAAAAGGAAACAAGATAGAAAATACTGAATTCTTTCAAGAACCTTTAGCAATTATCTTTTGGGGATTCTGGTTCTTCAAATGCTAAACAGATCTGCGGTAATCAAGTGTAAAGGAGATTTTATCAAAAAAAAAATCATCTGAAAAAAACCCAAAGGAGATTTTGCTTTCATAAGTTTTTATTTTTATTTTACCATAGTAATGCTGAATGGCTTTCCTGTGATACAGATATTGGACAATTACTCAACAGCTGGCTCACCATACTATCAATGGCTGCAACCTAAGGCCTGGGGACATGTTTGGAACTGGAACTATCAGTGGACCAGTAAGATTTACTAGTCGGCTGCATGATGCCTCTAGAGTTGCTCAGTCCAATTTTCCTTGTCATCTTGTTTTATTGACTTATCATCATGCTGTTTTTACTGATGACATAATTCGTCCATCCATCTCTACTTCTAGGAACCAGAATCTTATGGATGTTTGCTTGAATTAACATGGAATGGACAAAAGCGTTTGTCTTTAGATGGAACTACCCGTACATTCTTAGAAGATGGAGATGAAGTAACTTTCTTTGGTTATTGTCAGGTTTGCATCTGGATGCCTTTTTCTTTTCTTACCAGTTCCGCACTTGTACCTCGTTGGCCTTATTGACGCTATACACATTCAATTACAAGTGCTCGGGGAAGATAACACAGGAATTTTCTCTCCAGTGTCTAAAAGAAACATAACTAGTTTTTCACCTAGTAGAGATTAAAGTGGAAAACCACCACATAAAGTGGTGGTTCTTTATTTCTATATTTAAATTTTTTGATTTAAAAATAGCCTCTCTACCTTGTATGTCGTTGAAATGATTTTTGAAAATCTGCTTGGTGGAATTTGGTTTACTGTAATAGGATGATTACTTTCATTATATCATCATCATTCGTTGCTTTTTGGGAGATTTGGTTGTCTAAGCTCTATTCCCGTGTTATCTATAATCTGTTAGCGTCTTTATTATACAAATGCTATCTGAAAGAAAGCTTGCAAAAGTTGTTGAACAATGAACATAGCCAATGTAATTCAAACAAATTTCTTGGTTAAAGTATGCTATTGTCGAGTTAATTGATTCTCGATATGTCTGGTGACATTTCACATGAAGGAAATCAAAATTGACACCGTGACATTGAAGTCATTGGACCTTGTGTTTTGCATTCCTCCCTCATCGAAGTGGTGCATTTGTTGTTATCCTTATGTTTGATTTCCGGATATTGTTGGTCTGATACTAGTTGATTTTCGATGTATTATCAGGGCAATGGATACAAAGTTGGTTTCGGAAGATGCTCAGGGAAGATTGTCCCGTCTCCACAATGAGTCTGAATGGTTACATTGTTCAGCCCATAAGCAATTTTGAAATGTATACAGCAATTCAAGGCTGCTTTGGTTTCTGATCAAAATAAGTAAAGTAGTAGAGTCAGATTCGAGTTACAGTCTAGGCTGGGCCAAGTGTAAGACCGTTCTGTATTAGTATACATTGTTGAACTGCAAACAAGAACCTATTTATGTCGAAATGTCAGACATTTTATAAAATGAAAATAGCCATTGTGTATCGTGTATGCAACTTTAACCTATAATAATCTTAAACGAGACTTGCTCGGAAAAATATTATCAACTCATGATACTTTGTATTAACATTTATTTTCGTTATTTGACTTTTAAGTGATGCCACTATATACAAAATTTAACACAGGAAATATATGAAAAGAAGCTTAGATTTTTTTTTTGGTCTTCCATTCTGAGCCTATTATCTGTACAACAGATATGGATTCATATGTCATCTTCCAGTCGTATTTTTTTAAATTTCAGGGCTCGTACTCGAGATATCTTATTAAAGGTGGAGGAATCTCACCCATCCTATTACAATTCATGTTGGTAAAACTTAATAGCTTAAAGAAGTTGAATACTTTATGATGTCTCTCAAATTTATGGAATTTGTTCAACAATAAGTGGACTAATAATTTAAAGATGATTTATGATGCAAGGTAACCTAAAGTTTTTAATGGAATTTTTTGGTTACATTTTAGTGTTCAAAATATGTAGATGAAGAATATGGTTGAGGTAGGCCTGACTCAAGAATTCTTAAGTAATATAAGATTTTGCTTTGCTTGCATGCAAAGAGCTCAATATAGACATAGTTGAAGACATAGTAACACTTGGTGGGGCTTTAAAGCTTCTACACCTTATTTTTTTATATTTTGTGAATAATAAAGAAATATATGAATGTATGTAAGTGATAGAATTAGGCTACCAACTTGATAGTTAACCTTCCAATATTTTCATCTTGTCAAAATAAGATTTGACTATTTTACCCCTACCTTATGATATGTCAACTACTATTTTTTCCTTGAAGGTCTACAATGCCCTTGCCTCTTTTCTATCTAATATTAGTTCAATATATTTAATTTTCAATCTTCGGAATTAAGTTTATATTACTGTGATTAATTTTCCCATTAAGAAAATCGGAAAAACAAAATTAATTTGAATCGTGGAATTAAGGAAAAAATTGGAAACAAATTTTTATTTATAAATTTAATAAAAGTTGATGGTACATAGAAGATTACACTATTGAATTTGGTTTCAGTGCCTCCAAGACTCAATAACAATAATCTGCCCCAATAACAGATTAAATACACTGACTATATAAAATGTATTTACTCTATCACTATATATAACTTAAATCGTAATAAGAATGAAGTTTCAAACTATACTTTAACATGAGAAACATTAACACAAGAAATAAAAATCAGATTAATGAGCAAAAACATATTAATTGTCATGAGTTAATTTTAATAGAGCAATGCATTGAACCATCTTTAATTAATTGTAAAGCCTATATTAAAATATCGGTTTCTTATTTTGTTTAATTAAGGAAGCCTCAAGGTTATAAATGTAATAACATTAATTAATAGTTCATATGAACCATGCATATATTTATTGCTTATATATAAAACCAAAGATATGGTAACGTTTCATTTTCTATTCATTCCATCTTATATAAAATAAAAAAAATATAAAATCTTTCTTTGATACAAAGTTTTCTTTATTTATTTTTTCATTTTAACAACAACAACAACACAATTATCATGGATTTTTTCTTCATGAATAAAATTGTGAAGAAAAAAATGATGTTTGTACTTTTTTTCTTTTCATTTCTTGTTTTTAAAACTTTTGGTATTGAGAGAGAAGTTTCTATAGTTGAATCAATTTCTATGAGAGATGATGTGATAAAAATGGCTGGTTATGGAGAAGAAAAGCTTTCCACTGTTTTTATTCATGGAAAAATTGTTTGTCATGAGTATGATGATCATGGTTGTAACAATATTATTATCAAGGATGATAACTTTGAACTTGGTTCAACACCTATCCAAGGTATGTATGTTCTTATTCGTCGTTAATCTGTTGCTAAACAACTCACAGAGAAAACACATCTTTTATATTTGTTTAAGATATATCTGAATGCTTTTGATAATTTGTTGCATTATTCAGCTATATAATTATTCTGTCTCTCGAAAAAAATCTTTATATCCTCACAAGATAAGGGTAAGATTGCGTACACACCATTCTTTTTAGATTCCCACTTGATGAAATTTTACGGAATATGTTATATTGTTTTTCTTTTTTCTTTCTTTTTTAGTTTTGAAGAAGTGGTAAGAGATGTCTATAATTAAAGATAACTTAAGCATGTCTTATAGTGTAGATCCTTTATTTTTAACAATTCGATATTCGAAATTCATTGATCCGATCAATTAATTCAAATTTGTGTCATGTAAACACAATTATAGGTTCTCTCTAATTGTTTGAAGCCGAACCATTATTTTTTTTAAATGAAAATTCAGTTTTACGTGGATTTTATAGTATGAGCTGCTAGTTTATGTAGTTTTGACCAGTTAAATTGCAAATGAATAATAAGATGAAATTAAACATCCTAAGATATAGGGAAGTTAATTTGTGTTGTTAAGCCTAAAGTTAATTAATATTAACTCCAGTTTAATGTTAAACTTGATCCTTAAATGGAAATTAGGATCCATTTAATTTAGAGTCGTTTCTAATTCTTTTAACAGTTACTATATGATATAGATCATTTATTTATTCAAAAAGAAAAAAGTTGCAGAAAAGAGAAAAGAGAAAAAAAAAGTATTTTTAAGAAAAAGTGGGGTTGAATATTAAATTATGAAAACTTGATGGACCTGTTTGTATATTAATAAAGATATGTTTGCTTTCATTGAACACCACCAAATTTCTGTTCTACCAAAATGATAGTGTTATTGGAACCAAAAGCTGGTAAATTAACATAAAATTATAAGCTCACTAAATTCGTTGCATTTATTTGAAAATATGGGTCTAAATTTAATATAATAAAGTCCGAGTAATTTGGAATTGAGGTATAGTTGATTGATTCATATAGTAACATCTGAGTAATTTAAAATTGAGGTATAGTTAATTGATTCATACAGTAAAATCCCAAGTAATTTGAAATTGAGTTCTAGTTGATTGATTTATAGAGTAAAACACAACCGATGCACAAAGCTTCAACTATGCATGTGATTCAAAAAACAGCTGGACCACAAGAGTCTATTGTAAGCAGTCTTATCCTGCATTTATGCAAGAGGTTGTTTCCAAATTTGAACCCCTCACCTCCTGATCACATTTCAACAACTTTACTAGTTATGCCAAGAGACTGTTTCCGCAGCTCAAACCCGTGACCTCCTGGTCAAAACACAACAACTTTACCATTTACGCTAAGGCTCTTCTTCACTACTAATCTTACATATGACAAACATTTCAGGTGCATCAGTAGGTGTATTCTGTGGATCAAGTGGAAAAACAAGAAGGTCATGGGCAAGAAACACTACAGATGAAGATGGAGATTTTCTTATTGATCTTCCTTCTCATCTTCATGCTATTCCAAACTTGGAAAAAACATGTCTTGTTAAAGTCCTTCATCTGCCAAGAAACACCATTTGTGAACATGCTTTTAGAGGAAAACACAAAGGACTCGAGCTAATTTCTATTGGTGGAGGCATCCGTACTTACACCACACAAACAATCCATCTGACCCCTAAAGTTACACAAAGGTGCAGAAAGAAAGTTGCTGTTATGTGATCAGGAGGCCAAAAATTCAGCACGTCCAACGACTCAAATCTGTTGGCGCTTTGATCAGTCACAAACATTGAGCGTTGGATGAAGCTTGAAACATAACCTGCTGGTATTAGCCCATAATTTGTTGTTTGCTTCCTCCCACAACGAGTTTATGTGTATGTGTGTGTGTGTGTGAGAGAGAGAGAGAGAGATGTAAATATAAGGTTTCTTCATTCTTGTATGATTGATGTGTAACAGGCACATGTATTTCCACTGAGAATATTAAAAGTAGCCTTTCATAGCCACACCAGATGCACAAACTTTGAATATATTAAAGTAACAGCAAAAATTGTATTCACTACAGAATCAATAACTTAAATCCGGGGTGCATAAATGTAGCAATCATTCACACAAATCCACAAAAAACTAAAAGACGCGCTAAAAGAAGTTAAGGACAATGTGATCCTGGGATTCAACAGCTTATCAGACAAAAGAAAAACTATCCAGGAGAATGTTCCAAAAGAAACCTTTGTCTATCCGGATGACATGATATCCTCTCCTCGGGATAACTAATAAGTTACTCTATGAACTCTCCTGAGCTTTCTTCTCAGCTCCAGAAATGATATACTGAGCAACATCGGCACAACATTTAAGCTTGTCTGCCTCTTCGTCAGGTATCTCAA
The DNA here is from genome assembly GCA_029582605.1 of Solanum gracilifrons. Classification (NCBI taxonomy): domain Eukaryota; kingdom Viridiplantae; phylum Streptophyta; class Magnoliopsida; order Solanales; family Solanaceae; genus Solanum; species Solanum gracilifrons. The sequence goes on from JAJOOH010040221.1 coordinate 8,068, forward strand.
TCGAGAATTCTTGTTCAAATGCCATGACAAGTTCCACTCTATCTAAGCTGTCTAGGCTCAAGTCCTTCTGGAAATCAGCACTCTCAGTGACCTATAAAAAGATTTAGGATTCAGCTGTAATATCCACTATTTGACTCGTCTTTTGCCACAACATGTGTTAAATTGATATAGACCATCAGCAGAGACAAATCCAGAATTTAACCGGTTCAACATTTAAGGTTCTTAGCATTGAATCATTACTCCCTCCATTTCAATTTGTTTGTCTAGTTTTGACTTGGCATGGAGTTTAAGAAAGTAAAGAAGACTTTTGAATCTCGTGGTCTTAAACTAAAGATACATTGTATGTACCAAACTGTCTTTTAATCTTGTGGTCTTAAACATGCCATGTGGAAAACTGGAATTAACGAGTTGCCAAAATAGGGAAAAAGGCATTTGTAAGACAAACAAATTGAACAGAGGGAGTACTTATTTTGTTGCAGTTTTAGTAATCTTTACACATAAACTTATGCTCCGTGTTGGAAGTACAAAAAATGGATGAATCATACCTTGGTTGCATCAATCTTGTCAAATTTCTTCACCAAGTTAAGCACTTGTTCCTTTATCTGATCCTGATCAGTGGAACCAGAATTACTACAGGTGCGTATTTGCAAATTGAGTATATTTAACGCACTCCGGCCTTCAGCTTGAGATAATGATACTTGCAATGGGACCCTAACCCGCACATACTTCAGAATAGATGATCTCAAGCTTTGCATTTTGAACCTACAATAAGTCGTCGATGTATTAGCATGTGCAAAAGCAGTTTAAAGAGGTAGAAGATGCAAAGAAAACAAGGCAAAGAGAAGTAGAAGGTCCTAAAGATAAGGCATACATGTACTAAAAGCAAGATAAGCCATTTTTGTCCCACATTTCCTGTTTCATATCTATGTATTGGAAGATTCACCAAGATAAGTTGGTCAAGTGAATAGCAAATCTGCTAAATCTTAATAGCCATTACATAATTATAAGTGAAAAAATAGAGGCTGTAATTCTATGACATGCAAAACTGTCAGCAAGTTTGTTTAACAGGTACGTACTTGAATCAAATTTTTGAACAGGAGAAGCAACCTAAATTAGCACCCTTGACATACAGCCTATAATCACATGTAGTATTCTAATTTATATTAAAGCGAGCATGCTTATTTTCCACAGCCAATGCTCACGTGTCTACTGTATTGTAACACTTAACAGGCTTTTTTTCCACAAATATATTATCTATCATATGAGCAAAAGTCTTACTACTTGTTTCGAACTTGAATGCCTAATGAGATTTTTACTGCTGAAAATGTAATTCCCTTACTTGCTCCAGGAAATGATGTCGTTCTTGCCTTCAGTGGTAAAAGCAACGTGTACTATACGGGCTCACAGGAACCAGTAGCTTCTTCCACTCCACAGACCCTATATACTGTATGTATTAAGAAATCCACCAATTATCTATAAATAATTGACTATGAACCTAGTTATTATTATTACTATTGTATATTTACTTCACATTGTGGGAACCCAAAAAATTTGAATCATAGATCCGCTTTTGCTGACAATGAATGTCCTAACCCTTTAATATTCCAACTTTCACATCCCACATCCCACAACCCATTAAACTAATCTCAAACTTGCCTATGAATCAGATGAAAAATTCAGAACTATAAACGAGACCATATAAGCCTAGCCAGTGGTCATGGTAGAAGTGGCTATGGTAAAAGTGCTTTCCAATCCGTCCCATCCTCCTAACGATATATTGCGAGGAGCTTTACAAAGCCATTCGTGGTCTATTTATATATACCGAAACTAATTGACTAAAAGAAAAGCAGCATAATGCTAAGGAAAACAAGTGAAACTGCTACTCAGTCCATAACCACTACATAAGTTATGAGGATTATTTATCAGATTATACATCAACTGCCAAGCTCCAATTTTAATAGGGTATCAAAATCGTCTTGTGATGCTTTCAAAATCCATATAAAAGAACCAACGTCAAAATGACAACTTCCTATATTTAGAAACAATTTAACTTAAAATGATAGCCATACAAATGTCTATGAATTGTTATAGAGCATAAGTTTTAGAAGTGTTTCTTTCTTAAGCTCCATACACAGTCAAACACCGACACATAAAATGGGAACGGAGGGAGCATAAAAAATGATAACTTTCATAAGTCATAACACCCATTGAAAAAAAAACAACTCAAAATGTTAACTTTATAACACCCATTACATACCAAAGTACCAAACTCTAAATGTTTATTTGAATTAACACCCATTAAAGATCACAACTTGAAGTACTGATTCACACAAATACCTATGAATTGTTATACAATATATCTATATAAGTTTGATAAGTGTTCCTTTCTTAAATTCCATGCACAGTCAAACCCCATCACATAAATTGGGAACAAGGGAGCATCAAAACCAAAGAACCAAAACACCCATTGGCACAAAGCATTCCACATTAGCAGGGTCCGTGGAAGGGCCCCACACCCCAAGGGGTGTGAGGTACACGGTCTACTAACGGCAGCATTAGTAACTGCTTTCACAGCTCGAACCCGTGACTATAGGTCACACGTAAACAACTTTATTGTTACTCCAAGACTCCCCTTCACACCCATTAATAAAATACTCAAAAATGTTAACTTTATAACACCCATTAACAAAAATACTCAAAAAAATGTTAACTTTATAACACCCATTAACCAAAAAGCTCAAAATCTTAACTTTATAACACCAATTATATCCAAAGCACCAAACTCCAAATGTTTATTTCTACAACACCCATTAAAGATTACAACTTGAAGTAATGATTCACCATTTTTTTTAACTTGTTAGGCAGAATGATAAATGATATATAGATAAATATATGAAACTAACAAGAAACAAAATAGCTGAGAAATAGCAAGAAACTTACCAATTTTACTTGGTTTTCTCAGATTCTTTATGAACTGTTTGCTTGAGATTACTATCTGTTTGATGAATTGCCTCAAAGAACTGAAATTAGCAGTGATAGTTCTAGGCCTGGATAATGGAAAAATATGGGCCTCAGGTACATAACTTGGGCCAAATCCAATTCGGATGGTACATAGTTGGGCTATCACGGAGTATAACCGTCCATCAAAATAATAGCAAATAATATAAAAATATATATAATATATTATTTGTGTATATAAATTAAATTCCTATCAATTATAGATGTAAATCGTAATAAAAACATTTTAAAAAAAATTAACGTACACTGATAGGGAATACCTGCCAAAAAGTGATATCAACACTAATAATTCTAAAATTAGTTGCCATTTTGCTCTCTTCTTTGTCCCTTAGCTATGAAGCCGCAGAGCCAGAGTATCACTAACTTTTTCGGTTGATAAAATTGTATTATTTTTATATATAATAACAATAATATATTTGGACGGAGTCTCATGTATCAGTTAATTTAGGTATACACATATCTTAAATTTATTTTTATGGAATAAATAAGTTATTTTTAATAGACATTCGACTCAAAAAATATCAAGTAAATTAGAATAATACATAGCAAAAAACATTGAAGAAAAATGAAACTATGTGATTACTAATTAATAATACTAATAAAGACAAAAATGACATGATTTTTTTTTATGGAAAGTGTTGAATTCTCCAACTTATTTATGTATTTATTATTTTATATTTATTCGTGATAATCTTTGACTCCACCGCTATTCGACCACTTGCATTTTGTTCTTTCTTTCTTTCTTCTTCAGACTATGATCTATACATATGACCTCATAACACATTAATGCGAAGTATATAATGCTACCGGATGAGTTGTATTGAATATGTTCAATCGGAAAATATATTGTACATAATATATATAGAGTAAAACTAAATTTCTCTATTATATATAAACTGACATTTCTTGAATCAAGAGAAAGAAGATAAATATAGAATTATAATAACGTATGGCAATCCAACATTTGTTATTAAAGGTGAAATCGAGACTTGAAGTTTATGGATTCTAAACTATCACCGAACAATGATTTAATCTTGTAAAATGATCTAATCAAACCTGCTAGCAAATTTAGACATAAAGTGTGTTGTGTAGGTGGAAGGAAAATGAGGTTAAAACAAACACATCTGTAAACCAAAGTCTGAATAAGACACTAAATCACACGTTTCATATAATTTGTAATCTTCTCTATTTTGGAAAAAGTTGCCAAACCTTATTACATAAGATTTTATTTTGTGACAAAAATAAATAAGGGAGGAAAAAAAGGATCTAAATCTCTTTCACATACTAAAGGGATAAATTATTTTTACATAATACATATATAAACTTTTACCATAAATCAAAATGATTAAGAGTTGAGACTGTAAGCGAAAAATGTATTCTATTCTTAATTCAAGATTTTGATTTTGAGCATTAATGATGATTGTTTATGGTAGCAAAAGCTTAACAACTAAACTTGAACTTTTTGACATGAATTTAAATTGATCAAGATTCAAAGTAAATATCGGATATCATACGAGAAATAAAAAAGAACAAGAGAGAGTACTTTCTCCTCATGGAATAAAAGACGGAAATTTTTCATAAAATCAATAGTTTGAGGCATAATTATTAAACATAATGGTAGTTTGGGTAATTATTAATTGTAATAACAATTTCTAAAAATTATATTAGCAATACAATAACACATTCGTATAGCGATATAACAAACCATTCTCTAAAATTCACTATAATATACCAAGCGAATTGATCTCTATAATATACAAAGCGAATTTCAAAAGAACTCTCGATATGTTTGATAAATAGATAGTGTATAAGTTTGGTTTCGAAAAGAAAATTACTCCAAAATTTAAGTCGGTGGGAGATTAAAATAAAGCCCTTTATATAACTAACTAACATTTGACACAAAACAAACCAACAAAATTTCCCAAATGGACACACAGTGGAGAGACAAAAAACTATATCCAGCCTTAGGAATTTTCACCATTTTTTTTCTTTTGTATTTGAGTTTCAATGACAATTTTAATTTCACTTTCCCACAAATCTTTCTAAGACAACCTTATATGGGTTTTGTTGGGGTTAATGAAACTAGATTTTTCATCAAGAATGAAAATCCAAAGACTCAATCTTTAACATTTCAAGAATTGTACATTAATGGTTGGAATTCTTATTGGTTAATGGAGGAAAGTGTTTGGGTATCTTCAAGATTTAGGGTTTCTAAGATGTTGAAAAGAGGAGCTGAAATGGGGTTGAATGTTTGTAGGACTTGGGCTTTTAGTGATGGTGGTGGACCTAATGATCTTCAGCTACTTCCTGGAGTCTTCAATGAAAGAGTCTTTAAGGTGGTTCTTTAATTTAGTTCTGTTTCAAGATTGCTAATTTTTCTATTGTTTGGGGGTTTTGTTTGATTTTTGTAGCATAGTTGAGCTGAGGGTATATCGGAAACAACTTCTCTACCTCCGAGGTAGGGGTAAGGTTTGAGTATAGTTTACCCTCCCTGACCTCACTTTGTGGAATTTTACTGTGTGTGCTGTTTTTTGTAGCACTTGTTAGGATTATTGAAGTACTTATAGACTCTATGTTGCTCGGACTTTTCAAAAATGTTGTTTGCATTTGTGTTGGATACTTCAAAAATGCGCTTACTTTTAGAGGATCCGACACACATCCATCAAACTTGTACTCCCTTTGTTTCAGTTTGATTGTTTGGTTTTGAATTGACATAGAGTTCAAGAAAGTAATGAAAGAGTTTCATTGGGTATGTTGTTGTTTTTTTGTAGCAATTATTGGGATTACCGAAGTACTTATAGACTATGTTGCTCAGACTTTTAAAAAATGGTGTTTGGTGCCTTACCGAACGGCATCACGAGCCACTCGAACGCTTGTACTCGTGTTGGATACTCCAAAATGCACTTACTTTTAGAGGATCCAACATGTGTCCATCAACATTTTTAAAGAGTCTGAGCAACATAACTTATACTCCCTCTATTTCAATTTGATTGTCTGGTTTTTTGATTTGACGTGGAGTTTTAAGAAAGTAAAAAAGAGTTTTGAATCTTCTGATCTTAAACTAAAGATATATAGAATGTACTGAAATGTACTTTAATCTTGTGGTCTTAAACATGTCAAGGTGGAAAGTTGGTATAAAAGAGTTGCTGAAAATGGGAAAGAGACGTTTTTTTTTTGAAATCGACTAAAAAGGATAGTAAGACAAATAATTTGAAAGGGAGGGAGTAGTAACTTATTGAACACTTTGAGAAGTTGTTTCTTAATTCAAAAAAATGAGAATGATTTGCCTATTTCTAATTTCGCTGTGTTAATGGTGTTTTAGGGTGTCATGTTGATTTATTTCTCTTGAAACAGAGATGATTTTATTTGTTAATAGAAGTTTAGTGAAAATAGAAGGTAAAGTTTGAGTCTTTGTATAATTCCTAGGCGTATTAATCTTAAATAATGTGCTTTACAATTGGTAGTATAACTTAATTTGTATGATAAGTGCATAAATCAACTAGTAATCAAGGTGGCGGCCAATGAAGTGGGATGAAAATCACAGGAGAGCAGAGAATTTACAAAAAATGCTAGGTGATTTTTTCGTGTCTACCAAAACCTGGTAGATGGAATAACTCGCTACCAGTTTCAAGGTACCCATACAATAGTCGATGTACGTACAAATTGCCCTGAACACAACCATAAAAAAGAACAACTGACCAGCTTACATGTATCTTGTTCTCACTGGTGAGGGGTTGAGGATGGTGGAATAGTAGGTTTGAAACTTTGAATATTCAGTTATAAACATCTTAAAGCTAGCAAGACGTCATTACGGTTAGACCTGCTTTTGTTCATATCATTGGCATATTATGAAATAGTAATCCAAACTGAATTTTTTTTGTGCAAAAGTACTTTGAAAGGACAGAACTTTTTGGTGTTTATCATAATGAACATCCGCTAAAGATTACTAGAATCACTTCTGATAGTTTAACTTTGCTACATCTTGCAATACAAATGGGTAGCATATAGTATTCTGCAATTATAGTTGCAATGCAGAATTTACTACGATATCAAGCATTCATGAGTTCTGAGTACCTACTGCTATACATAGTACCTACTGCTATACTGAAGATCCAAGCAATTTAGTTTTGTGTGGATAGTGGATTGCACCTAGATGGCCGAAGATACAAATTTTATGTAGTATTTGTTCAAAAATTCATTTTATAATCGATCTAACACCATAAGAACTCGGCAGAAAGTAGCAATAGAAACCACAGAGTAGTAGACCACCAGTAGATAAAAATAGATATTATAGTGCGCATATGCAATTCCTAACGATTATCTTGCCGATGTATCTGCAAGCATACATTCACACAAGTCTGTTCATCTTACTAGACTATTACGAACTATTGTTCAGGGCCTTGCTAAGTGATGCAATTTTATGCCACATGGTATTAATAAATTTCTACCTTTTTCCCTCATTTTGATATAATCTTATCATCCTATTAATTTCAGGGATTAGATTTTGTCATTGTTGAGGCAAGGAAGCATAACATTCGATTAATCCTCAGTCTTGTAAACAATTTAAAAGCATATGGTGGCACTGCTCAATATATGAGGTGGGCGCGAGAAGCAGGTACCAACGTGTCTTCATCAAGAGATGCATTCTTTACCAATCCAACGGTCAAAGCATACTACAAGTCTTTTGTCAAGGTATGTTCAAATTAAGCAAACTTAAGACATTTGACAATGCTAGTTGAATACACTTTGAAGAAGCTTTTCCCATTAAGCAATTTCTTTCTTTTTACTTTCATGTGATGAACTAAAAGCACATTATAATTTTTTTTCCTTGTTGCGCATGACAGGCAATTATGACAAGAAAAAACTCTATAAGTGGAGTTAAATATTCAGAAGAACCGGCCATATTTGCGTGGGAACTCATAAATGAGCCTCGTTGTGAATCCAGTTCATCAGCTGCTGCTCTCCAGGTTAGTTTTTCGAATTATACTGCTTACTAGTGAGATTTGGCCTCTCAATGACACTAGAAAAACGGCGATTTTGAAGCAAGGAAAATAAAGCATCTGGCAGAGATTACTTTTTTCTTTGTTTGTGTGAATTAGTTTGCATATCAATAGTTCTAGTACATAAAACAAGTTTTTACTCGTCCCGTTGCACCTATTATGGTCAAACCTCTCTAAAACTGCATTGTTTGTGCAGGCATTTTTTTGGCTGTTGGAATGAAATGTTGTTATAGAGAACAGAACACATAACATAACATGAAAAAATCGGTTCTAAAGAAAAACTTGGCTGTTATAGTGAAGTGTTATAGAGGATGACTGTTATAGAGAGGTCTGATTGTAGTACCTTCTTTCTTTAGCTTCAATGGTAATTTCGTGAACAGGCGTGGATAGCAGAGATGGCTGGATTTGTCAAAAGTTTGGATCAGAAGCATCTCGTGACCATTGGACTAGAGGGCTTTTATGGTGTGGAGAAAACTGGAAACGTTGGATTGAACCCAGGGAAATGGGCTGCATCTCTTGGAGTGGACTTCATTGAGAACTCAGCTATTGAAAACATTGATTTTACTTCCGTTCATGCATACCCCCACAGTTGGTTAGTCAAGCAGAGTAAATTTATTCCAAATCAGATACATTTTTATAGTAGCATATGTAGAAGTTTAAGCTCGTATGTGTTTATAACTGCCTTCATCGATTATGTTAAAAATTGTTTTCTTGCAGGATCAAAGGTGGTGTAAATTCAGACGCGCGAGTAGATTTTCTATCTCATTGGGTTGATTCTCACATTAATGAAGCTGAAAAGATTCTTAAGAAGCCTGTTCTTTTCACAGAAGTTGGTTTTCCTTCGAGTATACAAAAGAATGGATTATACGACAGAAATATTTTTCTGAAAATAGTTTATGACAAGATTTACGAGTCAGCAAAGAAGAAGAAAGCTGGTGCAGGAGCCTTAGTTTGGCAGCTATTAGTGGAAGGAATGGAACGATACGGTGACCAGTTCTCGTTTATAGCCTGGAAGCATCCCTCTACCTATGAACTGATGGTAGAACAATCTTGCAGGCTACTCAACATATCTTCTCAAGGCCTCACACACAAAAAACTCAATCAGAAGAATCCTTGTTTGGCTAATGCATCTTAAATATGAAATGTTTTTTATTCATTCATCTTCCTCGAGGAGACGGACAATATAGGAGAAACAATGTAATGTGCTTCGGCTGAACATCTTCCAGATATTAGCAACGAGCCAAATACGAGGTTGGAATGATTTGAAGTTCTGATATTGCTCGAGGATATGTAAGAACTGGATGAGTGCAAGAACCAGATTTTTTCTTTAGTACAGGCGTGAATTCAAAATTCTGTTGGTGTATATTTATAATCTCAGTTTTTTGTACATATATACTACAATAGCAAGAGCAATAGCAATGTGAGTGGTTTGTTCATTTTCAATGAAATAATAAGATATTGACCAGAATCTTGTGGTTCGTTTTCTTGGTTTAGCAATATTGTGCACCAGTCCTAAATGGAAAAGATGCAAAGTTAATAGAGAGGTGAAAGACTTGCACAATTGAAAGAACAGAAGGTCGTTCTAAGACAAGAACTAAAGCAAAAGCAAATCCAAAACAAAGGGATGTATACCAAGAGAAAGATCGATTTGTTGGCTCATTTCATTTGTATGGTTACTATGGCTGGAGTTCATAACGCGCGAGCTAAGACAATATGAGAGAGAGCCAATAAAAAGAGAGTACGAATAGACAACTTTTACGCGAAAGCAAGCTGATAAAAAAATCCAATGATTCACTACCATATAGAGTAGAACATAGAGCTGTAACTTGCAACAATCTGCATAGGATTGTATTAGTAATCCATCCTAACCCAATGTAAAAGGAAGCACAGTGCATTAAGACATGCAGATCAATATTTCTGCACAACCCAAGGTACATTCTTCGTATATGTGAGCCGACTAGCCAAAACTTGCACTATCGTCATGGAGATCACCAAATCGGCAGATGACAGTATACAACTAAAGCATAAGCATTATAGCTAGCAATCTGATGTAACATATATATGGCCTATGGGGGAAAATGGTTCTAACGAAAGCAACTTTTGTGCAAATAAGGTTACAATATTTCACTTGGATAGAAGGTTAGATGAACTTCTTGTCGATTATTTCTTGATATCCATAGAGCTCAGACCTCCTTCAGTTTTAAACTTTAAAATAGCCTTGTCAAATGTGTCTCTAACGTTCTCACAGATAAGCATTAGATCCTGACATGAATCGTTCAGTACCTCCCTTGCTGGATCTCCTGCAATAGAAGCCAGATATACCAAAACTCAAACAGAGGGCAAATAACATTTCACAAAAATAGAAGTGTGTAAACATATGGAAGCATTAAAAAAAAAAACAGTTGTGAATTGCTATTTCCAGGCGGTCGTATCAGTACATAGGTTATGCATGCTGTAGCAATCTCTAACAAAATAATCTACTACATGGACCAGATCAAATAAAACTGGAAGAAAAAGGGGAATTCTTAATGGGAAGGGCATCGCAATATTCCTCCAACAAAACCAACTGGCCCTGACAAGAGTCTATGTTGCTCGGACTCTCCAAAATATTTCCGCGCCCATGTTGGATTCTCCAAAAATGCATAAGTTTTGGAAGATTCAAGACACACCCGTCGATATTTTTAAGAGTCTGAGCAACATAGACAAGAATATCCTGAAAGATAGAATAGCTTTATATTGTTCTTTTAATCGAAAATATCAAAAAAGGAAACTTCATTTGGAGAAACATTGCTACACGTTAACTCCCTAGTGTTATGGGCTTCTAGGAATTATGTTTGGTTTGTTGTGTACATCAGAACAAAAAAAAGAAGCAGAAATAAGATATCTTCTTAACTGGAAATACCACGCAAGGATATCTCTTTCTTAGACTCCATAAGGAGAAAATAGTTCACTTGGTCAAATGGCAAACTGCCCAACTAAGCAAGAAATCAGGAGGTCTTGGCATTAAGAATCTAGGTCTGCAAAATAGGTGCTTACTGTCAAAATGGCTATGGAGGTTTGGTAAGAGGGGCAGGCTCTGTGGAAGGATGTTATTGTTAGCAAGTATGGACAAACTGATTCATGGACATCCAACACTGTGACCAGCACCTATGGGGTCTCAGTTTGGAGGTCTATCAGAAATTTGTGGCCAAAACTAGTGAGGAACATATGCTACAAGATGGGTGAGGGGACTAGGATCCTTTTTTGGAAAGACAAGTGGATAGGACAGAACTCCCTCATGGAGGACTTTGCAGATTTGTACTCTCTTTGCGACAAC
>JAJOOH010040222.1:0-11417 GCA_029582605.1 Solanum gracilifrons
CGACAATTTTTTAGTAGTGTTACCTCACTGAGTTTTAAAAACCTCCAATTAGCTTAGTTGTACAAACGGTCAACAAAGTCGGTCTCGCCAACCTGTTCGACGAGTCGCTAATTTTTCCAAAGGCCCGAGGTGTTTTATAGACTCCAACCTGATTTTTCCTGGGTCCAATGGTAGTCCAAGTCGTGCTCGCCAACTCATCGGCGAGTAGCCGACTGGACTCTTAACTCGGCCACCTATTTTTTTAAAACACATTCCGCTTTTCCACCTGCATAATCAACACTCATTATTCAAAAATAAATACAAAGCATTAAAAAGTTGTATTGCCTCCCAAGAAGTGGCTTATTTAACATCGTGGCATGACGCAAGCACCCACTGAAGCTTCATTCTTGGGGTTTGCCAAAGTATAACTATGCAACCCCCCTTGTTGTCTTGAGTTGAGATGAGATGAAATATGGCCCATTTGGGTCTCCATGAGCCTAATAGATATGGAATGAGATGCAATTATTTGATTTAGCATTGAGATATTCTCTTTCAATACTTTGTCATGTTCTTCAACATTGCAGAGAATGCGTGAGAGTATCTCTTTTATCTTTCCACCCTCATAATCCTTGGACTTTTTACGCTCATAAGGAAGAATGTACCTATCCTGCGTGTTGTACAACACTTCAAATTCCATGATATTTTTAGCCAAGAGATCTAGCTCGATCAACATTTTTCTGAAATTATGGTTCCTCATGTGCTCCTTGTTGGTCTTGGTAATATGATCAAAGAGTTGGGACACTATTATATATGGTTGTCGCATTGGCCCACCCAAAGAGAGTTGGTCAGCCACTCCTCTGTTCACATGACCAAGACCTCTATAGAAACAGTCCAGTAGCATCTTATCTAGCATTCCATGAGTTGGGCACCACAATAATAGTGTTTTAGATCTCAGCCACATCTCAAGGATTGTCTCACCCTCCAAGTGCTTGGAATCTTGGATGATATCCCTAAGAATCATCATCTTCAAAAGGGGAAATAATCACACTTGAAATGCAGTAAAAAGCTCATTCTACGAAGTAATAGAATCCATTGGAAAACTCAGCCAACCACTTACATGCTTCTCCCATTAGAGAAAATGGGAAAAACATCAGCCAAACCGATTCTTGAGATATGTTCTTAAAGGAGAACAATCCACACACATCAACAAAGTTCCTTATATGCTCATGGGGATCCTCATAAGTCATCCTGCCAAACAAACCTTTCAATTCTAAAAGTTCCAACATAGTTCTTGTAAAGTGAAACACAATGTTCCCTCAGCCAGCAGTAAAGGAATGGAACCAACTCCACCCACTAGATTTGGTTCATTGACATCATTGACATTCCCGATTTCATCTTGGTGGCCCACCTAGGTACCATTACTTCCGTTGACACTCATTTCCTCTATTTTATCAAGCAACTCAAAACCCAAACTAAAAGTAAGTAGATTAAACATAACTAAAAAGAACACAATTCAACTTCACCAAAAGAATAAGAATTTCACTAAACACCACTCCCCGGTAGCGGCGCCATTTTGATTTAAACGTTTCAAGCACACCTCATCCAATTCTAGGTGTTCAATCATCGTAAATAAGTATAAAACCCAACTAAATGAGTTGGGGTAGAATTCTACAGGGAGCGGTGCGTGTTTCAGATTCACTTTGGAACTATAAACGTGGTCAAATAAGTCATCGGAATAGAAATATCGAATAAAGAAATCTTTCAAATCAAGGGGTGACATGAATGTCAAATGGGGGTGGGGGGGTTGGTTATAATTAACTAGTACAAATAGTCACAAATAATATGAATTAACAATAATGAGACGGATTCTTGGGATGTGATCGATTATAGGAAATTATAGGTATATGGGTAATTGCAACTACTAGTAAATAGCTAGATATTTGTGAGAAGGTTAGACTATAAGGGGGGGAATTTTATCTCAACAATTACCCCGAATCAAGTGAATTCTCTCAAACATCAACAAGAATGAAAAATAAGAGCAGCCCACACATTAGTTCATTCACTTTCTCTATGTAAATGTGTGGGATTGGGTTTAGGATTTACTCTCTTGAGCTAAACCCAGGTCAACCCGATACCCACAAACCATAAATCAAAAACCTCTCTCTTGAGCAAGCCAATCATACAAAAATAGAACTGTATTTACAACTACAATTGTTAAATTAAACTACAATTAATGATTGAATTCACTCTTAAATAGCATTTAAACTAACAATTAGCAATATCCATCACCTAAATCAACCCATAATCACATGCTCACACCCCAAGAATTGGTGTTTTAGCTAGACATTATAAAAAGGTAAAAACTGTTACCGAATGGATTATCCATCAACTTGGTAAGACTGATATCATCTTTACAACGCTCCAAATTGATGAATCTCAAAAATGCACTTCCAAATTCTCAAATGTGAATTTTTTCAATCCTTCAAAGCTAAGGAAGAACTCCAGAGAAAAACTCTCTCAAGATGCTCAAAACTCCAATATAGATTCGTTCTAAAGATTATTTGATACTAAACTAAATGTTCCAAATCCTATTTATGGTCGCCAAAAAATGTACTACAAAAGCCCATTTGGCGAAGTAACTTGGACTCAATGAACCACTCCGCGAGCCGCCCTTTGTTCTTTATCATTGCCTTTCCACCTTGGCATTCAGCATCCTCAAGGTCTATAACTTTGGGCGATCTATATTGGCATCACGGACACACTCAGTGATCCGCCGACTGCTCCTTTTTATCTCTAAAGGGGTTCCTTTCTTTAGAGCTTGGCACACTGGAAATTTAGGCGGGCTGATGAGCCACTCGGTGACACACCGAGTGCTCTTTGCGATTCTCAGGCTCTCCCATCTTCATTTCTTTAGGATGTTTTTTCCTTTCTGCCTCTTAGTGTTCTTATTTTTTTCCTCAATCCATATTCGTGAAAATCAAGGATTTGACATTAGTTATTGGCGCAAATTAAACATTTGAGGATATTAAATCTATATAAACCAAGCTATAAATGAGTCCAAATCTCGGACTCATCACAAATCGATAATCAAGAAGGCTAAGGCACTAGCCCAACCTCCATTTCATTCCACATTGGTGCGAAATTTCCCAATTGAAATCTCAGATGCCACCATTCGCCGGTTCATATATGGCCCAGCCCACACTCTTTCTTTAAACATGCCGGAATATCACTACATGATAGGCATTGTTCAGAGTGGGTCTTTCGAAAGAGATGTTGATCAAAGAGAGACGTTGCTTCGATGGATGGCACATTATGTTGCTGAGGATGGGGAGTATACCGAGTTTGTGTGCAACATATCACTCTCTATCAGAAAGGCGACTCTGAGGTTCACTGTGAAGTTCTTATATTTATTGGTTCATAATAGAGTGTCCCCTACTCAAGTGGACAATATTGTAACTTGGAATCAGGCCGTGATGATTGTTGCTATTATGGCAGGTTCGGAGATTGATTCTCCCGCATCCTTCTTGTTGATATCCACGAGAGGGCCTTTCGAACCACAACCACTCTGCCCATCCCATGCCTGATATTTCATCTCTATAGGGGGTCCTCCATCCTATTTGGCAATATAACAGGTTGCTCAAGGTGACTAAGATAGAAGACATCGCCCTCGTTCGGGATGACGCCAATCTTTATGCACCACAGAGAGAGACACATGTCGACGTACCCCCATTGGTTGCTGATCTTGTTGCTAATGTGGAGCAGGTCCATGTTGACGACTCTACTATTCCAGTCCCTATTGATGCATAAGCTCCACCATCTACTGCCACTAGCCAGGCCCCGAGTTCATCCCAATCCACCCCCTCTTTGTAACACTCCGAAAACTAGTAGGCTAAACTAGAGCTTAACATGAGGTTTAGAGTCATAAAAGTACCTCTCGATACCTAAACTTATAGGGTTCCATGTTATAACATCGAGGTATGACCCTTAAGGACCAACCATGGGTCTTTGAGGAGGACCTTTAGAAGTTGTTTAGTCAATGACCCATGAAGGGAACCCACACCTCGTAGGTCATGCCATGCCTCATGGGTGAGGGGCATATGTGAGGCCTTAAGAACCATGTCTGTTAACCCAGAACACGCTTCACCAGAACGGGTCGTGCGTCCAACCACGGTCCATCACTGAGGGTTCTTGGGTCAAGGCCTCAGAGACAAGTCTTTAAGCCTCCACCCACAATTCACTAGCATGCCAGATGGGTCAATCCATGGACCATGATCTTGTGGTCGTGGGTGAGGCCTAAAACTGCCATTTGGCAGTTACACTTAGGGCCATTATGGGGTTTTCTAATTTTCATTATTATTAAGTAACGTCATTTTACATTAAATTATACTAACTGTATAAGGTTTTTAAGTCAACGAATTAAGACTTCTTCCTCGTAATTCCAAATTCCAAAAGAAAGACCCAAACCCTCTCAAAAAATTCGCTCCCTAGAACTCCAAGGAAGAAGAAGAAGGACGGTGAAGCTATGGTTGAAGGAGTAAGGGTTTATAGTACATTTCATTGGAATTCATAGCTAAGGTATGCTAGTCTTTCATCCATGGATAGCTATCATTCATGGAGTCCCTTCAAAACCCCAATTTCAAAGATATAAATTCCCCAAAAGCTAGGGTTTGTCTCTAAGTCATGGATTCCATTCAAACGATTCTATTGATTTAATTACTTTATATTATGATTCAATTGATGATTTATTACAGTTTTAAGATAAAATCCCCCAAGAGTCCATGAAATCCCCATATTCCTAAATTATGACCTTGTGATGTGGGTGAATTGTCGAAAGAAGAGTATTATGACATTATGCTTATATTAATTGACCAAATTGAATCATGTTATTATACATATCTATTGTAGAAATTCTAGATGTTTTAATCGAATGTGATATATGGTCCTTGAAGGGCAAAGTATGATTATAATGCATGATTTTGAGGTATGCTTTAAGAATACTTTCAGAGTAAAGTGACTATGATTATGATCTAAATGTTGTGTTGTTGGAAGGTTATCCTCATGTACACACTTATGTATGAATATGATATGATGTAAAAGGTTTTCTCACAATATAATTATTTTAAGGTGCAAAGGCTATTCTCACATATTGAATCTAGGAGATATAGTAGGAGTTATGTTGGATTGTGTGTCAAGACATTATTCCATGAGTATGAACTTAGGTCAAGACTTAATGTAAACTTCATGGGTATTAATGCTTAGCACCGAGTGGATAGAGTTATGAGATGGAAGCCCTCACGTTAGTAGATGCCGGGTTTCTAGGAGCAAACTCTTGGGATGGAAGCCCTCACATTAGTAGAGGCTGGGTTTTCTAGTATCACTCCCCTTATCCCATAAACTATGTGCCTTCATAGTTCTTTAGCTAGTGGATACACCTAAACTAAGATTATGGTTCTACCTTATGTAAGTAAGGCAACCCCTTTTCGGTGTGGGGTAGACACCGGATACTATGCTAAGCTCATATGTTCTATGTCGGTTAAGGCTTATCCCACTATGATAGTATGACCAACGATATGAATTATTAACTATACCTACTCAAGAAGCTTTACTTACTATGGGTGGAATCATGAGATATTATTCATGCATTGCAAAAGTATGCTTTGAGGGTATGTATGTTATGTTCCTCTTATGGTATGATGATTTATGAGTTGATTATGCTTATTACTTATGTTCTTCCATTATCTTCAAAATGATGCTTTAACTTAGTAAATCACATGCATTCAGCTAAAATGTCCCTTTTTGCACGTTTTCATGATTTTGTGCATGCTATCATATTTAGTGCATCTTTGTACTAACCTATATTTTCCTACATTTTCCCCAAGTTTAGGGTCCGTTTTTCAAGGTAGTCCCCATTATGGCTAGAGCTTGGATTTTTTCATTTCTCCTTGCTTGTGGCGAGTCCTCGTGATTGGAGGAAAGATATTATCATTGTAGTTGCATTCTAGTAGCTACCTTTTGGATTATGTTGTAAGGGCCGTGACCCTATTTGGATTCAACTATTGTAATAGATGGCTTATTGAGAAAAGTCTAGATTTCTGCTTTCCTTTATGAAAATTTTGGAATTCAAGTGCATTTTTACTCTTACTGTTCTAATGCTTTATGTTATGATATGCTAAATGGTTTACATCGATCCCTTTTGAGGTTTTATGTGCCTTGTTACTTCTAGGGGTGCCTCTAGATGTTGACAAACTTGGTAATCAGAGCACATGGTTTATAATGAGTCTAGGATGATGTCCCATAAGCTACGTCTATTAGAGTCTTGTTCATAAGTGTGAATCACACCACACTTATGATTGAGAGACTATAACATGCTTAGGAAATTTCACTTCTTTCATTACTCTTAAGTCGTGCCTTAGAGTTTAACTCTATAAAGTCTCTCTTCTAATCCTTATCTTGTGTCTTCAGGATATGAATACAGTAAGGGCAAATGGAAGAAGAATAGAGGTTCACAATGTTAATGAGGAACCTCCACAAGTTAATCAAGCTCCTCAAGCTAATCAAGCTCCGATTAATCCTTCGGCTATGCCGGATATGGAGATTAGGTCGGCATTTCAAATGTTGGCCCAAGCTATGACTACTCAAGCTCAAGTAGTGATGGCTCAAGCCAATAGAGATGTTGTGACTCATGTGAATCCTAATGTGAATTCAGCTGCTTCAAGAGTAAGGGATTTATCTAAAATGAACCCTCCCAAATTTCATGGCTCTAAAGTAGAAGAGGATCCACAAAGGTTTATCGATCAGATTTATAAAGTTCTTGATATTATAGAGGCATCTTCGGAAGAGTAGGCGGAGTTATCCGCCTACCAACCAAAGGATGTGTCTCAACTATGGTATGATATATGGAAGAGCGGATGACCCATAAGAGCGAGCTCGGTCGAATGTGTGACATTCAAATTGGCTTTTCTTAGTGGATTCTTTCACCGAGAGTTGAGGAAAGCTAGGGTTGAGGAAGGCCTTAGTCTTCGCCAAGGAAGCATGAGCATGAAAGAGTATACCCAAAAATTCACTCAATTGTCCTATTATGTTTCGAATATGGTGGCAGTTTCGAGGGATGCGATGAGTAGGTTTCTGACACTTGTGTCAAACTTGGTGGAAGAAGAACGTCATACAACAATGCTCCATAATGACATGGATATATCATGGCTTATTGTATGTTCTAAACAAATTAAGGAGTTAAAATTCAAGAAAAATAATAGGGAGGCGAAAAGAGCTACAACTGGTGATGGGAACTTTTCCAATGCTAAGTACGATGGACAAGGTAAACCAAGGTTCAAGAAAAGGTTTTCCAACCAAGGAACCTATAGTGTTCCACCAAGGGTCAACCAGGATAGGGTGTCTAACCCTAAAACTCAATGAGATAGTAGTGACGGTTTTTATATCGCTAGGCCTTATTGGGAAAAATGTGAAAGAAAACATTATGGTAAGTTCTTAGTTGCATCGGATGGGTGATATGGTTGTGGAAAGAGTGGACAAAAGATGAGAGGTTGCCTAGTGCTAATGGCCAAGGGGAGAGAAGGCAAAGAAGCTTCTCTAAGCGGTTCAAACTCCAATGCTCAAAAGCAAAATTAATTTTATACTCTTCAATCCCGAGGTGACCAAGAGATCTCCCCTGATATGCTGACTGGTATGTAACAATATTTTCTATTGATGTATATTCCTTGTTAGATCCCCGTGCTACTTTGTCCTTTGTGACACCTTTTGTGGGCATGAGTTTTGAAATACTTCCCGAAGTGTTAGAACAACCTTTTTCGGTCTCTACACCGGTTGGTGACTCGGTGGTGGCTAAGAGAGTTTATATAAGTTATCCCATATAGTTAATTTGGTGGATTTCGTGGAGTTATACATGTTAGACTTGTATTTGATTTTGATTATAGATTGGTTGCATGTATGTTTTGCCTCTATCGATTGTATGACTCGGGTGGTTAGATTCCAAATTCCAAATGAGCTTATGTTAGAGTGGAAGTAGGGGAATTCAACACCTAGAGAACAATATGTCTCTTGCCTTAAAGCTAGGAAGATGACCTCCAAAGGGTGTATTTACCATCTTGTTAGGGTAAGGGATGTTTAATCTGAAACCCCCTCTCTAGAGTCAGTTTCGGTAGTGAATGAGTTTCTGGATGTTTTCCTCGATGATTTGGCCGGTATTTCTCCCGATAGGGAAATAGATCTTGGCATTTATCTATTACCGGATACACAACCTATCTCCATTCGTCATTATAGAATGGCTCCGGCCGAGTTGAAAGAGCAACTAAAGGATTTTGCTAGAAATGGATTTTATTCGATCGAGTATCTCTCCATGGGGTGCTGCTGTGTTGTTTGGTAGAATGAACGATGCGTATCTTAGAATGTGCATCGATTATCGTCAATTGAATAAAGTGACCATCAAGACTAAATATCCCCTTCTAAGAATTGATAATTTGTTTGACAAACTTCAAGGGGATGGCTATTTCTCCAAAATTGACCTTCGTTTGGGTTATCACCAATTTAGGGTGAGAGGGGTAGATATTCTTAAGATGGCCTTTAGGACCTGGTATGGTCACTATGAATTTGTGGTTATGTCATTTGGGTTGACGAATGCCCTAGCGGTATTTATGGATTTGATAAATAGGGTGTTTAGGCAATACCAGGAATGTTTGTGATTGTGTTTATCGATGATATCTTGATATACTCATGGAGAGAGAATGAACATGTGGACTATTTTATAATTATGTTGCAAGTTCTTAAGGACCAACAACTTTTTGCAAAGTGTAGCAAGTGTGAATTTTTGTTAAGGTTCGTAGCTTTTATTGCTCATATTGTGTCAAGCAAGGGTATTTCGGTAGATCCTAAGTAGATGGATGAGGTCAAGAGTTGGCCTAGATCTCTACCTTCTTCCAACATTAGAAGCTTTTTGGCTTTGGCTTTTTCTTCCCTTCTTTAGCTTGTTTTATTCCTTTTTTGCATTTTAGTGTTCTTTCTTTGCTCCTCAATCCACATAGCTGAAAATCAAGGCTTTAACATCAATTTATGGCACAAATTAAGGATTTGAGGATACTAAATCTATATAAACAAACTCCAAATGAGTCCAAATCCTGGACTCATCAAGTAGGCTATAAGATGTTTAGGAAATGTGACTTCTTTCATTACTCTTAAGTCGTGCCTTAGAGTTTAACTCTATAAAAGTCCCTCTCCTAATCCTTTTCTTGTGTCTTCAGGATATGAATACACGAAGGGCTAACACTACAAGAATGGAGAGTGGCAATGTGAATGAGGAAGCTCTCCAAGCTGCTCAAGCTAACCAAGCTCTAGTTGATCTTGTGGTTGATAGTGTGACCCATGCGGAGTTTAGGTCTACTATCCAAATGTTGACTCAAGTCATGATGGCTCAAGCCAATATAGAAGTTGTAGCTCCAGTCAATTCTAATGTGAATTTGACAGCTTCAAGGGTTAGGTATTTTGCTAGAATGAACCCTCCCGAATTTCACAGCTCTAAAGTGGAATAGGATCCCCAAAGGTTATATCTATGAGGTTTATAAGGTCCTTGATATTATGGGGGTACCTTTAGGAGAAAACACGGAGTTAGCCGCCTACCAACTAAAGATGTTGCTGAAGTGTGGTATGAATTATGGAAGAAAGGAAGATCCGTAGGAATGGGGCCAGTTGAATGGGAAACAATCAAATCCGCATTTCTTTCTATATTCTTTCCTAGAGAGTTGAGGGAAGCTAAGGTGGAAGAATTCATTAACCTTAGGAAAGGTAGCAAGAGTGTCAAGAAGTATGCCTTAAAATTTACCCAACTATCCATGTATGCTCCATATATGGTGGCAGATCCAAAAGATGAGATCAGTAGGTTTTTTATGGGTGTGTCCGACTTGGTTGAAGAAAAATGTGGTTTGGAAATGCTCCATCATGACATTGATAGCTCAAGGCTCATGGTATATGCTCAAGAAATTGAGGAGTAAAAACTCAAGAAAAGGAATATAGAGGTGAAAAGAGCTAGAACTAGTTATGAGAATTTCTCCAATGCTAGGTCCGATGGGCAAGGTCAACAAAGGCTCAATAAAAGGTTTTCCAACCAAGGCTCCGCTAGTGTTCCCCCAAGGGTTAACAAGGATAGGGTGTCTAACCCTAAACCTCAAGGAGCTAATAGTGGTGGTTCTTAAGTTGCTAGGGCAAGTTGTGCAAAATGTGGTAGAAAGCATGAAGATAAGTGCCTAGTTCGCTCGGATGCGTGCTATGGTTGGGGAAAGAGTGGCCACAAGATAAGATATTGTACGGTGCTCATGGGCAAGGAAAAAGAAGGCAAACTAGCTCCTCCAAGCGGTTCAAACTCCAATGCCCAAAAGTAAATCCGCTTTTACGCTCTTCAACCCCGAGGTGACCAAGAGAGCTCCCTGAATGTTGTGACCAGTATGTTAAAAGTCTTTTCTATTGATGTATATACCTTGTTATATCCCGGTGCAACTTTGTTTTTTTTGACACCTTTTGTGGCTATGATGTTTGAAATACTACCCGAAGTGTTAGTAGAACCTTTTACAGTCTCTACCCTGGTTGGTGATTCTGTGGTGGATAGGAGGGTTTATAGAAGTTGTCCCATTTCATTGTCCCATACAGTTACTTTGGTAGATTTGGTGGAGTTAGACATGCCAAACTTTGATGTGATTATGGGTATGGATTGGTTGCATTCATGTTATGCCTCTATCGATTGTAGAACTCGGGTAGTTAAATTGCAATTTTCAAATGAGCCTATCATAGAGTGGAAGGGGGGAAATTTAATAGCTAGAGGTCAATTTGTTTCTTGCCTTAAAGCCAGGAAAATGATCTCCAAAGGGTGCATTTATGATGTTGTTAGGGTGATGAATGTTGAGTCTGAAACCTTTTCTGAGCCTATCATAGAGTGGAAGGGGGGAAATTTAATAGCTAGAGGTCAATTTGTTTCTTGCCTTAAAGCCAGGAAAATGATCTCCAAAGGGTGCATTTATGATGTTGTTAGGGTGATGAATGTTGAGTCTGAAACCTTTTCTGAGCCTATCATAGAGTGGAAGGGGGGAAATTTAATAGCTAGAGGTCAATTTGTTTCTTGCCTTAAAGCCAGGAAAATGATCTCCAAAGGGTGCATTTATGATGTTGTTAGGGTGATGAATGTTGAGTCTGAAACCTTTTCTGAGCCTATCATAGAGTGGAAGGGGGGAAATTTAATAGCTAGAGGTCAATTTGTTTCTTGCCTTAAAGCCAGGAAAATGATCTCCAAAGGGTGCATTTATGATGTTGTTAGGGTGATGAATGTTGAGTCTGAAACCTTTTCTGAGCCTATCATAGAGTGGAAGGGGGGAAATTTAATAGCTAGAGGTCAATTTGTTTCTTGCCTTAAAGCCAGGAAAATGATCTCCAAAGGGTGCATT
>JAJOOH010040223.1:0-15277 GCA_029582605.1 Solanum gracilifrons
CAAATTGTGGCCTCAACGGCTAAGACTTGTATATAAGTTTTGGGTCTGCTTATGTTTGTTCGTATCGCTGCATCCTATGTGAACTTGTCACAAGATTGTCATAGTTATATGCATAGTAAGCACATGTTACATGTTGGTTCTCTCGGGCCTTTAGAGCATTGGGTGCCAATCCGTCTTAATGAGATTTTAGGCGTGACAAAAGTGGTATCAGAGCAGGTCATCCTAGGGATTCTACAAAGCCGTGTTTTTGTAGAGTCTCTCTGAAGGATGCATTGTGCACCACATTTATAAACATGAGGCTACAAACCATGTAGGAGTTGTCTCGTTTCTTTCATTTCTTATATCGTGTAATAAAAGCAGTGTCGTAGGCGAATAATATCTAATTTCGAAATTGTTTTATTATAGAAAAGATGCCGGTTATGAGAAGGAGTAAAAGTAATGGTAAGCGAGTTGATATGGCCGCCCAAGAAGGGACCAACCAACCACCACCTAGTCAACATATTCAATGTGAGGCTCAAGATGAGTGTCTATCACATACTTCCCCGACCCCTCCATCTCCAGAAGATCTAAGGAGGGAAGCTGCACCTCAAGAACCCACTATTAATGCAACCAAGCAAGATTTGAGGAACGCATTCCAATTATTGATTCGTATAGTTGCTGGCCATGGCCAAAGGCAAGAAGGTCCAGTTGCAGGTACTAGTGGTATAGATAGAGCAGCTGGCACGAGGATAGGTGACTTCCTTAATTTGAACCCTTCATCATTCACCGGGTCAAATCCGAATGAAGATCCACATGACTTTATAGATCAAATCCAAAGCACTTTGGATATTATGCATGTAACTGGTGAAGAAGCGATTGAGCTAGCAACATATAGATTAAAGGGTGTGGCTATATTGTGGTATGAAGCTTGGAAGCAATCTAGGGGAAAAGATGCACCTTCAGCTACATGCAAAGAGTTCAAAAAGGCATTCCTTGACCATTACCTTCGATTGGAGATCCGAGAGGCCCGCACAGATCAGTTCTAAAATCACCACCAAAGAAGTATGGGTGTGTGGGAGTACAGTCTCAAATTTAATTCCTTGTCCAGGTATGCTCCTACTGTAATAGCTACTATGGAGGATAGAGTTCATCGATATGTGGGTAGATTAGATTCATATATTATTAGAGAGTATACCATTGCTTCGTTGATAAAGATATGGATACAACAAGGATGCAAGCTTTTGCGCAAAAGTTGGAGGATCATAGGTAAAGAAGAAGGACATAAGAGTAAGAAACATGGCATTCTAAGAGGGCCAGATCCATGAGGCAGTTTACACCATCCCAAGGTGATTTTAGGCCTCGTTTCTCTAACAGACCGCCTAGGCCATCATGTTTCTACTCTACAGCTGGTGCTCCACCACGGTTTTCAAGGATTTAGGGGCACTCAGTTTTGGCAAAGAAGTGAAAGCCAAGGTTCACAAATAGCAGGTCATAAAGAGCAGGTAAGTACGAGCTAATCAAGGCCTCCTCGACAACCTTGTAAACAATGTGGAGGGAATCATTTAGGTGCATATCGGTTTGGGACAAATGTTTGTTTTTGGTGCGATACACCAGTTCATGTGATGAGAAATTGCCCTCATAGGGGTATTGGTGGTGTGGCACAACCTACTAGATCAATTGTTGCATCCTTATCATGAGCATCTTCTTTAGGTAGGGGACATCTATTGATCGTGGTAGAGGAGCTAGGGGAGCAGCTAATTCTAGTGGAGTACAGAATCACACATATGTCATAGTTATATGCATAGTAAGCACAACTTAAATGTTGGTTCTCTCAAGCCTTTAGGGAATTGGGTGCCTGTCCGTCTTAATGGGATTTGAGGTGTGACTTTTGATGTTATAATGGGTATGGATTGGTTAGCTTCTTGTTATGCCACGGTAGATTGTCGAACTAAGATAGTGCATTTCCAGTATCCAAAAGAGGCAGTCCTCAATTGGAAAGGTAATATTCGGGAGCCAAGAGGTAATTTATTTTTTATCTTAAGGAAAACAAGATGATGTCCAAATGTACATATGTTATTTGGTCAGAGTGAAAAATATTGATGTAAAGCCATGAACTCTTCAATCCATTCCGGTGATAAATGAATTTCCTGATGTATTTCTTGAAGATCTTCTAGGTTTACCTATGAACGAGAAGTAGAGTTTGGTATTGATGTGATTTCAAATAATCAACCTATCTCCATCCCTCCTTATAGAATGACCACTATAGAATTACGGGGTTGAAGGAGCAATTAAAAGACTTAATAGAAAAACGATTCATAAGGCCTAGTATCTCCCCATGGGGGGCACCGGTTTTGTTTGTACGTCCGTAAGATGGATTGTTAAGAATGTGTATTGACTACCGACAGTTGAATAAGGTAACGATTAAGAACAAATATCCCCTCTCTAGACTTTATGTTTTGTTTGATCAATTACAAGGTGCTAAGTATTTTTTAAAGATCGACTTGAGGTCGCGTTATCACCAAGTAAGGGTCAAAGACAAAGATTTTCCCAAGACAGCTTTCCGGACACGATATGGTCATTTTGAGTTTTTAGTCATGTCATTCGGGGTAACAAATGCACCAACAACTTTTATCGATTTGATGAATAGGGTGTTCAAGCCACTTTTAGATTTGTTCATGATAGTATTCATAGATGACGTTTTAGTTTATTCAAGATCGGAAAAGGACCATGCTAATCACCTCTGCAAGGTTTTACAAATTATTCTTGATCGTAAGTTGTATGCAAAGTTCTCTAAATGTGACCTCTGGTTGAAATTTGTGGCATTGTTAGGTCATATTGTATCCGATAAAGAAATAAGGGTTGATAACCATAAGATAGAAGCCGTGAAAAATTGGCCAAGACCTACAACGCCTACAAAGATCTGTAGTTTTCTTGAATTGGCAGGTTAATACAGAAGGTTCATTGAAAGATTCTCTTCCATTGATGCATCCTTAACAAAGCTAACACATAAAGAAACCAAGTTTCAGTGGAGTGATGAATGTGAAAGAAGCTTCCAAGAGCTGAAGAATAAATTAACTTATATACTTGTATTGGTACTTCCAGAAGGCACAAAAGGCTATGAAGTGTATTGTGATGCTTCGGGAGTGGGCTTAGGTTGTGTATTGATGCAGCATGGTAAAGTAACATCTTATGGCTCAAGGCAGTTGCGGCCACATGAGAAACTTTATCCAATCCATGATCTAGAGAAAGTAGCAATTCTGTTTGCTTTGAAGATATGGCGCCACTAGTTATGTGGAGTTCATATTGACATATACGCTGATCACAAGAATTTTCAATATATCTTTAAGCAAAAGGATCTAAATCTGAGGCAACGAAGATGGCTGGAGCTATTAAAAGATTATGACATTGATATCTTGTATCGTCCCAGTAAAGCAAATACAGTAGCTGATGCTTTAAGCCGTAAAATAATGGCAAGCACTTATGGGAAATCTATGGAAAGACAGGGAATAACTAAGGATCTAGGCCAACTAGCTACCTTGTGGATTCACCTTCTTGAATCTCCAGACGAAGGGGTTATTGTGCAAAATGCGGCAGAATCCTCATTAGTAGTGGAAGTGAAATAGAAGCAGTACACTGATCCTATTCTATTACAGCTTAAGAAAAGTGTATAGCAGGGTATGACAAAGGCATTTGAGCTTACGCAAAAGGGAGTACTTTAGTGTCAAAACAGATTGTGTGTACCTAACGTAGATGAATGGAGAAAGAGGATTATGATGGAAGCACATCGTTCAAGATATTCTGTCCATCCAGGGTCAACTAAAATGTATTATGACTTGAAAGAAATGCATTAGTGGGGGGACATGAAGAAGAACATTGGGGAATTCGTGGCTCCATGTCCAAATTGTCAACAAGTAAAAGCAGAGCACCAAAAGCTCGGAGGTTATGTGCAGTGTATAGAAATTCCAATTTGGAAGTGGGGCATGATCAACATGGATTTTGTCACTGGTTTGCCTCGCTCGTTTTGGATGTTTGATTCAAGATAGGTAATAGTTGACAGACTCACCAAATCAGCACACTTCTTGCCGGTAAAGATCACTTACACATCTGAAGAGTATACAAGGTCAATCTCTATAATATCTAATAGAGGAGCTCAATTCACTGCAAATTTTTGGAAGTCATTTCAGAGGAGTTTGGGAACACAAGTGAAGTTAAGTACAACCTTTCACCCCCAAACAGACGGTCAGGCAGAGCGTACAATTCAAACACTTGAGGATATGATGCGAGCTTGTGTGTTAGACTTCAAAGGTAGCTGGGATGATCATTGTAGCGCTTATTGAATTCGCTTATAACAATAGCTACCAGTCAAGTATTAAAATGGCACCTTATGAAGCCTTACATGGTAAAAAATGTAGATCCTCGATTAGATGGTTCGAAACAGGTGAAACTGCCTCATTTTGGCCAGACCTTGTTTATCAAGCCATGGAAAAAGTCAAAGTGATACAACAGCAGCTAGACACAGCTCAAAGTCGACATAAATCATATGCGGATGTTAGAAGGAGAGGACTAGAATTTTATATAGGGGATTGGGTGTTCATGAAGGTGTCACCAATGAAAGGGGTAATGAGGTTTGGTAAAAAGGGAAAGTTGAGTCCACTCTCTTTAGGGCCATATAAGATTATCCAAAGAATTGGCCAAGTGGCATATGAGTTAGAGCTACCTCAAGAGTTTTCAACCATTCATCCGATGTTTCATGTCTTAATGCTTCAAAAGTGTATAGGTGATCCATCTCGTATTACTCCTACTGAAGATGTATAGGTTACGAGATATCTCACTTATGAAGAAGTACCCATTGCTCTTCTGGATCGACAAGTTAGGAAGCTAAGAAATAAAGAAGTAGCTTTTGTAAAAGTATTAGGGAAAAACCAACAAGTAGAAGAAGTTACATGGGAAGCGGAAGAAGCAATGAAATTGAAGTATTCTCATCTCTTCCATAACGATGAGGAATATGAAAATGCTGATTTGAGGTGATAACAAGTAAGTATAAGTCTATATGTTCAATGTGATGAATAGTAGTTCTAACTTAGGCTTGAACTTGTTTGCGCAGGATAACCATGCTAACATTCGAGAACGAATGTTTTTATGGGGGGGAGGATGTAACATCCCGTATTATGAATATGCTTGTTCTATTCTTGTGATACTTGACATAGCCTTATAGTATAAGTGAGGGACCATGTTTCTTATATTATTAGCGTTCGTTTAAACTAGTTCAGAAGTTGATGTGATGCCTTGCACGTTTCATCATGTGTACTGCAAGTTAACTCCAACAGGAGTATTTAAACTCGAGACAGTAATGTGGTAATTGAGCTTAAAGTTGCATGGTAAGTGAAAAGTTAAAGGAAAATGGATTAATATTTAGAAAATGGAATAAAATAAGTGAGCTGCTTGCTTGACTTAACTAAGCTAGTAGGTGACAAGTAGGTCCATCACCTACATTAACTTATTGACCAGTCTAAAGGACCAAGTAGGTGCATCACCTACTTTGAGTTATTGACCAGTCCAAAGGACCAAGTAGGTGCATCACCCACTTGAGCTATATGAATCTAGTTTATGGATCAGATTTGGGCCTATGCTAATGGAGTCACTTGAGGCCCAAACTAAGTAAAATAAAAGGAAAATGAAATTAAAGCCCAAAAGCCAAATCTGGCATGGACCAATATAATTAAGACCAAGTGAAAGCAAGTAGGTGTATCACCTAGTTTGACCTTTCGAGCTGTTTGATGTACATAAGCAGGTGCATCACCTACTTGACAAATTAGTGGCTAAAAATGGACCAGAAAAGGAAGGTTCTAGATGATATTCCTAAATGTGAAGAAAGCCCAATATAAGATATATCGGCTGCTATTCTCACTCATTTTTAACACACAATATTGAGAAGTAACTCCAGCTCTCTCTCTCTTTTCTCTAAATGATAAAAACAACAGCCTTAAAGTTTCTTCTAGGGTTCTTGAAGAAACCCTCATATCTACAAACCAGGGAAAGAGAAACACTTATCGATTTAGCTTAATTCTCCCATGGAAGACCAGAAAACATGTTATCCATGCTCAATTATAAGTAGAAGGAAGAAGTTCCCACAAGCTACTGCTCACTTTCCTTAATTATTAAGATACTTTTCTCTTCTTCTTTGGAATAACTGTGAAGGGAAGTTGAAGTTCTAGAGGAATTCAAGTTATAACGAGAAATTACAGAAATTGAGGTAAGGTGACTGCTCCATTTTCTTCCTCCTTATGTATGAGTTTGAGTGAGGAATTATGGGTCTGTTGTCAAAAAGAACTCAAGAGGGTGGTGAGTTCAATAATTGCTTGTAGGATAAAGAATATTGGAGGCTGTTTTTTGTGTATTGTTGTTGGTGCAGCTTGGGTAATCTTGGAAAAGGATATATAATGTCTTTGTTGGGCAGAGAATGAGGCTGTAGGGATAGACATTATTTTAAGGGATATATGGGCTCATTATCCATCAACGTTAGCTACTGTTTTACGGGGATCACGGTGTGATAGCTGCTAATTTTCGTTTATCATGACTTATATTGTAGATTAAAACCTAAAAGGGGAGGCTGAATCATGATATTTCTATTGTTCAAAGAATAAGGTATGTCAGGATATTCGATTCAATATTCTTCGGCATGAAATCTAATACCTGGGATTAATATCAATAAGTGAATTTCCTAAGTTCTATTCCTAGTAAAGGAAACATAGTGCCAGCAAATGATCTCCAAATAGCTAACAATATTTCCCCCGTCTCCTTAGTGTATAGAATTACTTCATTATATGCTCAATACTCTATACTTGGGTAATTATTCTCCTATGTGTTGATATAGAAATGGTATTTGCAAAAGCAAGTTTCGTGGATCCTCATCTTAGTCAGTTGAAGACAATTGTGTCATTTAAGCTCACAAGTAATGCATTGATGTTACATAGCCCCTTATGTCATTGTTACTGCCTTGAAGTATTATTTTCATGTCTTTTACCACTGCTCCGTAGTTCCAAATCTCAAAAATAATTATGACCATCAAAACAAAAAATTCAAAGATTAAAGAATCTAAGTGAAGCAATCTGTATAATTTTGGGTGACAGCCCAGGGGCAAATACCTAGCATGGGTCGATCCCAATTGGTATATAAGGGTGGAAGATCAGGGGTGTAAGCCTTAGCATGGGCCGATCCCAATTGGTATAGAAGGGTGGCAGCTCAGGGGCGAAAGCCTATCATAGGCCGATCCCAATTTGTGTAATTACAAGGACCACATCCCAGGGGTTAAAATGCCTAGCATGGGTCATCCTCTTCTACCAATGATCAGTTGGTCACTCATATCTCCTTATAAAGATCATAACACATAGAAAGGTAAAGACAAGAATGTAACTTACATGACCCCACAAGAGTTAACAAAGGTGGTCTTCTATTCTGATTTATGCACACATATATTGATACTTGGTTTCATTCGAACTCTTAATTTATATATGGTATTGCCTAACATATTAAGTACATTTTTTTGTACTGATGTCCCTCGCGGGGGACGCTGCATTTCATGCTGCACGCACAGGTATTCTAGTTAGTAGACCTCCTCAATAGGAAGACACGACACTCAGCTACTTTTGGTGAGCTCCAAGTTGATTCAGAGCTCTACTGAGTCCTTGGTAGATTAATTTCGGTATTGTATCGTAGTTAAGGGTAAGGCGGGGTCTGTCCCGACCTACTCTATCATTTTCTATCTTTTAGTGGTTTTGTAGACTTATGTTTATGGTTCAGTTGCTTCATAACAAGTTGTGGCCTCAACGACCAAGTCTTGTATATAAGTTTTGGGTCTGCTTATGTTAGTTTGTATCGCTGAATCCTATCTGAACCTGTCAGAAGATTGTCATAGAAATGCATAGTAAGCACAAGTAACATGTTGGTTATCTCGAGCCTTTAGGGCATTGGGTGCCTGTCCGTCTTAATGGGATTTGAGAAGTGACACAACGTAACTATACCTTCACCGAACAAGAGTTTCTTGCGGTAATTTATGCATTTGAGAAATTCTGGGCAAACTTGTTAGGAACTACAGTAATTGTTCACACTGATTATGTTGAACTCCGTTACTTGATGGGAAAGAAGGATGCAAAACCAAGGTTGATAAGGTGGGTGCTACTATTACAAGAATATGACTTTAAGGTCAAAGATTGAAGTGGCTTCATAAATCAGGTGGCTGAATACTTATTGAGGTTAGAAGGCAAGGAGAATGGTGAACCTGAAACTGACATAAATGATTCCTTCCGCGATGAACAAGTGTTTGCATTCTCCCCTGAAAACACCCCCTGGTATGCAAATTTAGCAAATTACATTTTATGTGGACTAATACCGAATGAGCTAAACTTCTACCAACGAAATAGGTTAATGTTCGACGTTAAAAAATACTTTTGGGATGAACCTTAATTGTTTCGTAAATGTGCAGATCTTTTCATTAGAAGGTGTGTCCCAGAAGAAGAGGCAGTAGGAATTCTCCATGCTTGTTATGCATCGCCTGTTAGCGGCCACCATAGCGGGGTGCGTACAACTGCTAAAGTTCTCCAAAGTGGATACTATTGGCCATCCATCTACAAGGATACGTACGAATTTGTAAATAAATGAGCCCAATGTCAGAATCAAGGTGGAGTATCTAAAAGGCACAAGTTACCTCTTACTCCTATTTTAGAAGTGGATCTATTTGATTTTTGGGGAATCGATTTCACGGGCCCCTTTGTGAGCTCGTTTGAAAATAAGTATATATTGGTGGCTGTAGATTATGTTTCTAAATGGGTGGAGGCTGTTACACTTCCAAATGATCAAGGTAAAAGCATCGTCCAATTTCTGAAACGCTACATCTTTGCTAGATTTGGCACTCTTAAGGAAATTATTAGTGACGGGGAATCCCACTTTTGCAATAAGTGGTTCTCCATTGCATTAAGTAAGTATGGGGTGAAACACAAAGTGGCAACCCCATATCATCCCCAAACAAGTGGCCAGGTTGAAGTGTCAAACC
This sequence comes from Solanum gracilifrons, assembly GCA_029582605.1. NCBI lineage: Eukaryota > Viridiplantae > Streptophyta > Magnoliopsida > Solanales > Solanaceae > Solanum > Solanum gracilifrons. Next base: position 9,029 of record JAJOOH010040223.1, read on the forward strand.
CGGAGATCAAAAACATGTTGGCCAAAATCGTTAATGCCAACAAAACCGATTGGTCTCGAAAGCTCGATGACCCACTATGGGCATACCGAACCGCTAACAAAACACCTATTGGGATGTCTCCATATCAACTAGTTTTTGGTAAATCTTTCCATCTACCCGTTGAGTTGGAACACAAAGCATTGTGGGCACTGAAAGCCTTAAAAATCTAGACTGGACAAAGACTGAAAGGGGGAGAGTGGAACAATTAAACGAATTGGATGAATTTTGATTCAGAGCTTATGAAAGTTAAGCCCTCTACAAGGAAAAAATGAAGAAGTGGCATGATGCTAAAATCCTTAGGAGGGAGTTTAGAGTGGGAGACTAGGTGTTGATATACTATTCACGATTTCGACTCTTCCCGGGAAAGTTCAAGTCCAAGTGGTCAGGACCATTTAAAGTGAAAAGAGTATTCACCAATGGTGCCATAGAAGTTGAGGGGAAAGAGGGACCTGCATTTACGGTGAATGGGAAATACTTAAAATTATAATTTGGAGAATCCCAGGATATTTCTTTAATTGAGGTGGTGTACCTGGAAGATGCTTGAGAGCATCTTCACGTTGTGCCACGACGTTAAATAAAGTGATTCTTGGATGGTAACCCAAGTGTTAGTGTTTTGAATAATGTGTATTGATTTTGCAGGAGTAGGGATCATTAGCGAGACAGAAGTTTTCCTGGTGACTGACCGAACTATTTCGATGAGTACAAGCACTCGGCGATCAGTTCACTCCATGGGTAACCAGACAATTTAGTGAAGACTCTTTGTGACCCTGCTCTACTTGTTTACACGGTAGATTGTTTTTATTTCTTGTCAATCTTTATTTACTGTTAATAATTAGTTTACTTGTAATAAATACCCACTCTCTACCCGTATTGGGGATAATATTGATTTCTTTTGGTAGGGGTATTCCACTGCTCAATGTCCTCAGCGTTGACAACACCTCTTGTTTATGTGGAATGTGACTGTTCTTGTGCAAATTTGAGTCTCTATTTTAATCAATATCGATGACTCAAATAGTGCGCATAATCTAACGAACATGAATGTGCGGATATGATGAGACCAAGTGAAGTTATATAGTCAATATATGAACTCTTTGCATCTCGTTGTGACTAGCCAAGTATCAAATTGAGTCTCTTGTGATGAACGTTGCACACAAGCGAGAGAGTGTGGAGTCTTGTTTGACTTTGGTGTCAATGCCTTGTGTGATGAGCTTATTGTGAACCATGCATGATAACATCTAGAATTTTTCCCGTTGGTCCGATCAACTAAGTAAGGCTATCTCTCAATATGATCTTAGGCAACTTCGAAGAGTGTGAGCCAATTTGACATATACCTCTTTTGTGGCCTACCTTGTGAGTGTGTGAACCTCTTTTAAACACCCATTGAACTTGCCTTTCTTTGGAAGAAACTTGATGAAAACATGACCTTTCTTAATCCACTACCCATAATCCTCATGATTTGTGGTTGATTAAATAGCCAACTTAGGCGAAAAACCTAAGTTGGGGGTGTGGTGAAAAGAAAAGGCAAGTAAAGAAGTGCAAGAAAAGTCCCCTTTAACCCTGGTGTTGAGAAAAATGGAAGCCCTCCATACGAAAAAAAAGAGAGAGAAAGAAAAGAAAGAAAAAGAAACAGAATGAAAAAGTTGTGAAATAAAGTACAAAACAAACGGGGTTCCGGACAATTAATGGAAGTGAATAATGGGATGACTTATGAGCACTAAAGAAAATGATGAAAGAAGAGGAAAGGGAGTGTTGAAAGCACCACATTTCACGAGGATGAGAGTCACTGAGCCTAAATTTCCATACCTTTGCAGTCAGCCTCATTACAAGCCTTGAAAAGACCTTTCTGATCTTGAATGAGCTAAAGCAATTGTTGATTGGAAAATACGGGCAAGCCTATAGGTTAAAGCATGCATTGTGTTCTTATTTGTGATAGGGAGCATTGTACTTGATTCCGAAACTTTAAATGATTAAACCATTGTGCGTGGATATGGAATCATTATTTGTGTGAGGGCATTTGAATAACTTTTTTGAGATCGAACTTGAATTGAAGCAAGTATAGTGAGCTTGAGATTTTTTTGCAATGGTGTGTCATAACTTGAATCTTTGAGGATACAATTGATCCTCTCATGAGTAAGTTGAGCCTTGTTTTGTACATTCACGATTGAGTCTTGTGTAGCACTGTTTGAGACATCCTTTTTCAATTGCTGAACTTGAGTTTTACTTGACGACAAGCAAAAGTTTAAGTTGGGGGTGTTAATGAGTCCACAATTTGGACTTATTTAAGGCCATATTTTAAAAGAATTAGTGTCCTCAGATAACTATTTTGTCTCAATAACTGATGTATACCCATGAGTTTCTGGTATTTGGAGTTAGAGACAGAGCATGGACACTATTGGGCAAAAAGAAACAAAGAACGCCTTAGGAATGAATAAAAGAAGGCCTAATGTATGATAATGTCGTTCGGCGAATCGCCAATATCATTCAGTGAAATGCCAAAATTGCCAAGGTACTACCTAAACTTACAGAACACTTGAGCTCAAATGCGAGAAAATTCGGCAAGAAGCAACCATATTCGGCGAATCGCCGATCTAATCAGTGAATGACAACCAGGTCGCCAAAAGTACGAAAGAAGATACAAGCAAGTTCTGATAGGCTAGATGGAAGGATAATGGACGAATCACGGAGTCTTTCGATAATACCGACCAAGTTCGCCTAAAGTTACAGTAGCTAGACTAAGAAAAAGCGAAAAATGAAGGTGAGATGAAGAGTAATCGGCAAATCGCCGACCGATCAGCGATACCTTATTTAGTTCATCGAGTAGCTCTGAGCAATGACATTACAGACTTGTTTAAATTACTCTTGGCTGGGGAGAGAAATTCATTCAGAAAGGAAAAAAAAGAATTATTGAGAGAGAAAACACTATCAAAGGGTTAGGAGAGTGACTTTAGCAAGATTTTGGTAGAGATTTTGTAAGAAAGAAGATTATCAATTGAATTTCATCAATAATTTTTATCTTGTACCCAACTATGGGGGTGATAATTAATTTTGATCTTTTTATTTTTGAGATGAGTGGCTAAAACCCTTTACTCGAGGTTTTGATCTTGAAGCCAATTGTTGAATTTACAGAATGGGTGTTTATTAATTGCTAAGAATGGTGCTAATATGAAGTGGGTCTAAGTTGTTGTTGTGTTTCGAGATTGAGTTGCGCTACATCGAGTGTCAATTTCAGTGTTGTGTATATGCTCGAGAGAGAAGTGTGAGTCCAAGGTGGCAATCTTAGCGTCCTTAGTAGTGGATTTTCTTAGTTTCAGCTCGAGAGAGAGAAACAAGGAGCTTTTCCATTGTATCCAACTCGAGAGAGTGGATTTGATGAGGGTAATGAGCTGGGCTTCAGTCAATCAGTGTTGAAGTTTGAAAGAATTCATCATAGGAAAGGTAATTGTTCGAGAGAAACTTACTTTATATATGGTTTGACCTACCAACAAAAAATTAGTTTATTTTGAGCAGTAATGTTTACCCATTTTGTTGAGATTCAATAGTTGGCTGATCAATTGCCCGAGTTTTACTTTAGTCTTTGAGTACTTGAATTGAACTATAAGTTTGAATTGGTAGTTAAAAACCCAAAATTTGATATTTGAATATTAATTGTGCAAGAAATGTTAGACTGAAGAGACTGTCATTGTACTTTCATTAAAGTGATTCGAAGGAAGCACTACTCCCTGTGGGATCGACCCCAACTGACATAGTTGGGTTATTATACTGAAGAACGATCGTTGGCATTTAGTATTGGATGAAACACCACTTCATACATTAATCAGTTATCATACTTTGTGCATTTTTGTACTTACCCATATTTCTTCTACATTTTTCCCAAAGTGTAGGGTTCGGCGATATCGACTTCCATCTTCGTGGCTAGGATCCTAGTAGATCAAGAAGAAGAAGGTTGGTGAGTCCTCATAGTACTCGAGGGCTTGACCATTTTGTCCTTTTAGTCTTTTCTTATGTTTTAGACTTCTGTAAGAGTTGTGTCCCTAAGATTGTCTGCAAGTGTTATAGATGGTTTGAGACGTAATGTTGTAGACTCCGACTTGTTTTTTAAAAAAACTTCGATTGTAAAGAAAATTTTTAAATTTCTGCACCATTTCCTATGATCTTATGTTATGATATGTTATGAGGCTTGTATAAGTCTTTTCGGAGTCTTGTGTGTTACGTCTGGGGTGTAGGTTCGGGTCGTGACAGTTCTCTTGGCGATCTTCAGGCTTTCTTATCTCCCCCTTTTCAACTTTGTTGTTCCGTTTTGCCTGTTAGTTCTTGCTTTGTCCCTCAATCCATATGCATGAAAATCAAGGATTTAACATCAATTTATGGCGCAAATTGAGCATCTGAGGACACTAAATCTATATAAACAAAGACCCAAGGAGTCCAAACCTCACACTCATCACTCAACTCCCAACCTTTCTAAGGGAATAAGGATTACCAGATCTCCAATACACTTCTTAATCATAGAAACATAAAATATCGGATGAATTGGAGCCAACTCATTTGGCAAATCCAACTCATAGGCAACCTTCCCAATATGCTTAAAAATTTGATATGGGACTACATACCGGGGACTAAGTTTCCCTTACTTGGAAATCTCATCACACCCTTCATGGGAGAGATTTTCAAATGGACCCAATCATTAACTTCAAAATCTAGATCCCTCGTTCTCACATCGGCATAATACTTTTGTCTACTTTAAGACGTTCTTAACCTCTCTCTAATGAGCCAAACTTTCTCAATAGCTTCATAAACCATTTCGGGACCAATAAGAGCAACTTCACCTACCTCAAACCAACCAACCGGAGACCTACATCTCCTACCATACAAGGCTTCAAATGGATTCATACAAATACTTGAGTGATAACTATTATTGTAGGCAAACTCTATTAATGGCAAGTTATCATCCTAATTACCCTTGAAGTCTTTAACACAAGCCCTTAACATATCTTCTAATGTTTAGATGGTACGCTCCACTTGCCCATCGGTTTGGGGATGAAAAGTCGTGCTAAGATTAACCTTCATATCAACCCTTTTTGGAATGACTTCCAAAAGTGTTAAGTAAATTAAGTACCCCGATCCGAAATAATAGATAAAGAGACCCATGCAACTTCACTATCTCACTTATATACAAATTGACATAGTCTTCTGACGAATGAGAAACCTTGACGGGAATGAAGTGGGATGATTTTGTTATCCTATCTATAATTACCCAAATAGAATCATGTTGCTTTTGACTGCGAGGAAAACCCACAGTAAAGTCCATATTCACATCTTCCCACTTCCAAGTGGGAATACTTATCTCTTGGGACAAGCTTCACAACCTTAGGTTTTCAACCTTAACTTGTTGAGAATTAGAACATTTGGCTACAAATCCCACAATATATCTCTTCATACCATTCCACCAATAGATTTAGCGTAGATCAAGGTACATCTTGTTGGCTCCAGGATGAATAGAATATCATGAACTACGAGCTTCCTCTAGAATTTTTTCACTTAACCCATCAAAATCCGGAACACATAACCGACCTTGGTACTAAGCACTCCATCTCCCACTTGGGAGAAAACCTGAACGGACTTCTTGAGTACCGACTCTTTCAACTCAACTAATATAGGATCTAGGCCTTGTTTAGTCTTCACATCCATCACAAAGGACGATTCGGAACCATTATGGACCATGATACCACCCTTGGTGGAATCTAATAGTTGGACACCTAGTCGAGCATATCTATTAAGTGCATCCTCTATATGAGTCACACCACCCATGTACAATCTACTAAGTGCACCCGCTACAACATTACCTTTGTCAGGGTGATAAAGGACACTCATGTCATAATCCTTTAATAATTCTAACCACCTTCGGTGATGAAGATTCAAGTCCTTTTGACTAAACACATATTCAAGACTCTTGTGATTAGTGAAAATATCCACATGAACTCCATACAAGTAATGTCTCCATATTTTCACGTCAAATACCACCGCCGCTAATTCAAGATCATTGGTAGGATAATTCTTCTTGTGCAATTTAACTTGTCTTGAAGCATAGGCAATCACTTTACAATTTTGCATGAGGACACATCCCAACCCCACTCTAGCGGTGTAACAATATTCCACAAAACCATTCGTACCCTCCGGTAAGGTCAACATCGGAGTTGAAGTAAGTCTATCTTT
>JAJOOH010040224.1:0-12350 GCA_029582605.1 Solanum gracilifrons
TATATGAAAATCTCTTAGGTCTAGAACCATGTACAACCGCATATAAGCATGTTGTCTACTAATTTTGTTAATGAACTAATATTTGTGACTTGATTAACAACACTTACATAAGATAGAGAAGTTTGACACCTAAAGGGCATAAATTTCAACTCAATGAACCAAAAGGGAATGCCCTTAAAAAATAATTGTTCGCCCAACTTTGGGCAATCTAAAACTTGCATTAACGTTCTTCAACTCCCTCCGTTTGTTCTTTTTTAAAAATAAAAATAAAAAATAAAAAATAAAAAAATTAGTCATTTGGTTGGGAATAAGTTATTTATCTCATCACTATGATATAAATAATCAAATAATAAATAATGGGTAAATTTGTTGGGTTATGAAGGGTGAGTAGGGCGTCATGCAGAAACTTACAATTGCAAATCATATGGTTGACAAATCAGATGACAAATAAAAACATACTAAAGATATAATATTATTATAGTTTGGTCAATCAACCTACATATTGAAAACTAATACTAAAAAAACATAAATATGTTTAGGAGAAAATCTCCCCATAAACTAAACTCTTAAACAACTACATTGTGGATGTTATTGTTATTGTGTTAGAAGAAACAAACATATATTTATAGAGTCCTAAAACATTTTCTTACTAGAAAAGGACTAGCTACTCCAAAACTTTTTCCTAAAAGAAAAGAATAAACCAAATATGAAAGAATATTATATTTTACTTTCAGAAAAAAGTTAAAGCATTTATGATAATACTTTGACTTTACTTTTAGGAAAAATAAACTTCAAATAAGTAAACATAAATCACATAACCTCCGTATCGTAAACAAGCTGGATTGGGCCTGAACGTTGTTTGGGCTTTATCTATTTGTTGCGAATGATGTACTAATTCCGACCCATGATGACTTGGGACGTCGTCGTTTTGGTATTGCCGGGAATTTCTTCGGTTTAATGGCAGCTGCTAAGTCCAAATCATGGAAGAGACAATTTGATTTGTATATGTATGTTACCAGTGCAGTGATGAACAAGAAAGGTCTCGCCATTCTTATGCGAACCAAAATGCGACCTCTTTCCCCTACCTTTGCCTCTGTAAGCTTTACTCAATTCCTATTTCCTTCTTTTTGCCTAATTTGATTGATTAATGTCTGTATTGAATTGAAAGCAGAGCAAGAGCAAATTGAATCAAATGCAAACCTCTCAACTGGAAGGTGATAAAGTTTCTTCTCAGGATGCTTCACTTCTTCCAGAAAGGTTTTTAATACAGTCATCTGTTTTAATACAATTTTTATTGCACTTTTATATGATTTGTAGTTTGATAAGCAGACTACAATTTCATTTCATTCTTATTTGAAGTCTTCTGGTCAAGTATAGCTTCTTAATGTTAGGATCAACAATTTTCAATATGATGATGGTTGTTTCACCTTGACGGTGTAGTTTACTCGTCTGAGGTTACGTAGCTTCTCTTTTCGGGAACAACAGTTCGTTTTAAGTGTGACTTCATAGTGGAAATGTCGGTGTAAATTAAACCCATCAAAATCAGAATTGTGAGATTATTTTTTTTCACAGAAATAACAAAGAAAAAAAGAATCATGTTTTGGGAATTAAATATAATGGTTCAATTTTCAGAGAGTTTAGCCAAGTACGGGAGTCAATGCACTCAGCCATGTCGACGAACAAGACAGAAATTGTGGATGTTGCTCTGGATGAATTTTCAGAGGTGAACTTTCACCACGGCATGAAATATTCTGTTGTTACTATTGATACTCTGTTTGTTGTCAAGTTAGCAATTGTTGAACGTTAACTTTGCAGGGATACTTTTTCCTTTCCCCAGAAAATCGTTATAAGATGCTTCTTTCACTTGCCAAAGAGTATGATCTCAATCGGACCCAAGTTCGCGAGTTAATGAAGCAGCATCTTGATCTTCAGCTACCAAGTGGTGGGTGTTTTTATTCTTATGAGAGTGTATTCTTCGTTATGTTATTTTGTTAGTTGGGCTTAGAAGCTTAGAGCTTTGGCAGATAAGGCTGAAGATAGTGGTCATGAAGAAGAAGGATCATTATCAGCTTTCTACAGGATTGAGCGGAACTTGAGGCAGGCGCTCAAGCCTATGTATGAAGTTCTTTTTGAGCATCTCAATACACATCCTGGGGGATTGAAGTTCCTGTCTGATATTCGAGCTGATATTCTTTGTCTTCTCGGGTAAGGCTATGTCCCAAATGAAGTGATCTGTCTTTTTCTCATTTGTGCACACACTGTGTATTGATTATAAGATCAAGGGGAATCTCCTGATTCGTTGGAAATGTGTTTTTAATTTCTATATTTACTTATACCTATGAAACAGGAACTTCATAGATGGTTATTCAATGAATTTGCAGAGACGTAAATATAGCATCTCTGCGAGCAATGGATTCCCACCTAAAGGAGAAACTGATTACATGGCTTAGTCCTGCTAATTTGGAGCTTCACAACATTACATGGGATGATCCTGCATCTTTGTTGGAAAAAATTGTTGCATATGAGGTACTTCTTTTTTTTCTCCTACTTTGCGTTCATGTATTAAATCATATATATTTTTCATTTTTGTATAAATTTTTCTTGTACACAGGCTGTGCATCCAATAAGCAATCTTATAGATCTGAAAAGAAGGCTAGGAATAGGTCGCCGCTGCTTTGGGTACTTCCATCCAGCAATACCTGGTTAGTAAGCCCTGTCTTGGTTAAGGAGTTGAACTCTACTTAGAGTTCTGTTTCCTGTGTTGCCCATGTGTTTCATAATTGAAAACGATGCTTTATGTGAGTGAACATGCTGAGATTACTAGATCAAGGATTTGGATCCTTTCTTATGAGATACTCAGCATATGATCTTGTGTTTAGCCATGCTGGTCAAAGTTATCAGGTGCAGATTTATGCATCACTTTCTGAAGCAGCGCATAGGAGGTGCACTTTTTCTGGAATCTGAAGTGTGGATTTGTTAGTATCAGAAATAGGGAGAGTTGGCCTTAAGGCAGTCTGTTGAACTTTTATAACAACTTGTGGTTGTTACTTTCTTCTTAATAGAACAAATCAAGCCTAATGTTGTTTTTGTTCAGGTGAACCACTTATTTTTATCGAAGTTGCACTTATGAAGGATGTGGCAGCAACCATACAGGTGAAAGTCTTGACTTTATCTAGTTTAGCCTTGTCACTGCTCACTTCCATTAATGACTCTCTAATCATTGCAGGAGGTCTTATGGGACAATCCACCAATTTCTGAACACAAGGCTTCTTGTGCAATTTTTTACTCTATTTCGTCAACTCAGGTACATTGACCATCGTAGGTTTGAAGAGCTCTATATTTCTAAAGGTAATGTTTGAATTAGAAAATGACTTGGGGTTTTTTATGCTCTCTTTCTTCTTTTTGGAGAAATAAAAATGAATAGTTGGATCTGGTTTTGGAAAATTGGATTTGTGTTTGTTATTCATGGAAAATTCCCCTGAGATTAGTATTACTATTTAGTATCTGTGTAGTATCTTATTCTTCAATTTTACTACTATTTGCTTCATTTACTTTGTTTATCTTGCTTTTTTGCTGTTGCTATTTTCCTTTCAATCCTGCTTTGATTTTACTTATGTTGAGCCAAGGGTCTATCAAAAACAACCTCTCAACCTCACAAAGGTAGGGGTAAGGTCTATGTACATCCTACCCTCCCTAGACCCCACTCGTAGGACTACATTGGGTGTGTTGTTGTCGTTGTTACTATATGGATGAAAGCAAATATTAAACTTATTTGGTGGAACTATTAATTCTTTTCTGTTGAAGGAAAAACATTCTGGGTGGAACAAAAAGAAAGAACAAGGGTTAAGGTAAAGTTAACTCTTTTGGTCACTTTCCAGATGCAGTGCCCTTTTTCAGCCCAAAGATACCATTGGAAGTATTTTTGGGTATCCAGTTGTTTTCGGAAGCCAATTCCCACATTGTTTCTGAAGACAACTTGTTTCCAAAGTTGGATAACTCTTTATGCAAACTGGGAATGTTGAGATTTAAGTGATGCAAGACAGAAACTTAATGCAACTTGCTTTTTATTAACAAGCAAAACTCGAATTTGCTATGGCCTCCAAGGAATTGATACATGTAACCTTTTCCACATGTCACCCCTTGGCTGGGGAAAGTTATTTCCTTCTTTTAGAAAGATATAGTATTGTAGTTCCCTATTTATCCGGAAAAAGAAATATATATAGTTCTTCAGTTCTATTCTGAGTAAGATCATTGTCTTTTTCTTTAAGCACCATGATCAAATCAACAATGCTCACTGGAGTAGGAAAAGGAAGTACTCCATAAGAATTATACTTTACTGTTAAATACAATTTCTGCAGACATCTGACTGAAATCTTAAGGATAGCATCTTTTCTTCATTTTTACTGCTCAAGTAAGAAAACGTTGAGTTCAATCTAGGTTTGGTAGTTTCAGTATTATACATTATTTGTTTGCAGAGAGAAAGTAACAATGAGTTGAATCGATTTAGAGCCTGTTTGGATGGGCTTATCAGCAGCGGATCCAGAATTTTCACTAAGGGGGTTCCAAAAATAAACATGTAGTGCTTGATAGTTGATCTTGGTATCTCAAGATAAACTTAGAACCCCCTCAACCTCAAAGCCATCCTCCAATATTATGTTTAGAAGGTTCAAAATCTATATATATACATAAAAAAATAATTAAAATACCTTATACATACCGTGTAAATTTTTGCCAAGGGGGTTCGGTTGAACCCCTTGCTACCCTCTAGATGCTCCGCTAGGCTTATAACTTATGGTTTATAAGCATAAGTTAGGAATCCTAACTTGAGACTTTTGGCATATTTTTGTTATTTTGGCTTAAAAGAAAGTGCTTAAAAACATTTTTTTTAATCTTACCCGAACACTACAAAAGTGTATAAAAGCTATTTTGGCTTAAAAGCACAGGAAATAAGCCAATCCAAACAGGCTCTTAGTATTGGCTTGCAGGTTTTTCTATTTTCTTCTTCCTCATATTCTATTGTTTTGATAATGTCCTTTGTCTAAGAGAGTATTTTATTCTTTTCAACATGCAGCCTGGGTTATCAGGGATCAACCTGGGGAAGTTTCTCATCAAACGTGTGGTTGATGTGGTGAAAAAAGATATGCCCAATATCTGTGTAAGTTACGGCATTTCATCTAATGCAGTTTTTTGAGCAGCTAATATGTAAACTTCCTCGGTGACTTGGAATTAAAATGTTGAAAAGTGAATGCTTTTGTAGAACTCTTTAAAGTACTTGTACCAATTCTCTCTCCTTGAGATGCAAATTCCAAATCTCTATGAGGAGAATACAATTTTAGCAGAATTACTAATTTAGTGAATATAAATAATTTTCTGTGACAGTGTTTAACTTGTCCTACTTGAACAAGACCCAGCCCTCAACTTCCACAGCACTTCAGTATACAACTTTAGATGTTAAATTGATCTGGATGAATTCTATGGTGTTTTCAGGTTTCATAATTAAACATTTAGTTCTTTCTTGAACAATATGACATGCTACCATGATCTCGCCACTTGTTTACTCACATGTAAGGTTTCCTGTGAAATTAATACACAGACCTGGTCTGCAGGTATTCGCTACTCTTAGTCCTATCCCTGGTTATAGGCAATGGATGTTATCAAAGTTGGCTTCATCAGAGATGACTGGTTCTGCCTTCAAAGAAATTTTGCTTAGACCGGATGAAGAAAAGGCACTTATGGATGCATCAGGGTAAGCGTGTATTTATGGCATTTTCTGGCTTGAGAATATAGAGAGGATATATTGTTCTAATTTTTGGAACCAATATCATGGGATTCGTCACTCTTCTCTTTAGTAAACTTTCGCTTGGATTTTTGGAATGTGTTCTATCCTTTTTCCTGCAGAATGGTGAAGGATGGTTAATGGTTGAACCATGCAAAGTCTGTTCTAGGATAATTCCTTCATAAATTTAAGTGGAGCACATTACTATTGCATGTTTTTCTTCAGACAGAGAACAAATATGAAACAATCAACTTCATATTTAGTAGAGATTTCATTGTAAAAATATAGCAAACTCTTTTCAATGCTAAACACATTTGTGATTTTAGTTCCTCTGAGATTGTTGTTGTAACTTACCAAGGAACAAATTTCTTTGTCCTAATTATATCTCTTCTTTTGCAGAGGTTCTGACTTGGGAAGCAGTGGTATTGAAGTAATGTGGAACGTATTGACATCAAAAAACCATGAATGGACCAATTCACCTAATCTGGTATCTGCGTTGAGAACCCCTATGATGCGACTTTGTGCCAGGTATGCTAAAGCTAAATACTGGATGCATTAGAAAGCCTCTATCTAGAAGTGTAATGTGATTGTAAAAATTTGACATTCCAAAAAGATGTTTCTTTTATGTCAAGGATTATCTGCTTCACAATGATAAAAAGCCTGTTATTGCATTTATGGCTGTACAGCTTAGATACTGAAGTTGACATGCTTTTCAATCACGTGAAAGTTTGCAGTCTTGAGATAATGTCATACATTGAGTTGCTATATTGTTGTTTGCTTGCTTGCAACAGGTACCTTATGAAAGAAAAAAAGAGAGGAAAAGCTCTAGATTCGGTTGCAAATTTCCACTTACAAAATGGAGCAGTATGTCGACCTATCCACATTATGCAGATTCAGTTATTACTTTGTTTTATTTTCAGTGAATAAAATTTAGGTACTTGCATAAAAAAACAAATCCCCTCTTTTTAGAATTAAGAGCCAACTAGAGAGAAGACTTCTGACAAAAGTTGAGAGACTTGTGACTTAGGTCATAGGTTTGAGCCCTGCGCCATGCGAACTAAGCCTCTAGTATTTAAGTGGAGAAGTATAGAGGGACGGGTCTGTTATCCCAAGTTTCGAAGGCTGAGGTTGGTCCTAAGGGTTGGCCTCAAATGGATTTCTCGGTCATAAAAAAAAAAGAGAAGATTTTTCACAACTGTATAAGGGATAAATCATATGGATTGCTTATTCCTCTCTAAACTACTGGTGAGAAAGGTCCATAACTTCTTCACATAATTTTGATGAAGATAGATATCAGGGTCTCTATCTCTCAGATTATGTACTAGGATAGAAGACTAATATCTAGATGCTGTCTGAATTTCAAGCATGTCCTGGACATTAGCCTTTCCAAGAACCTCTTTTCACCTAAACAGTACAACAACAACATACCCAGTGAAATTCCACAAGGGGGTCAGGGGAGGAGGGTAGAGTGTACGAGATCTTATCACTACCTCGTGGAGGTAGAGAGGCTGTTTCCGAAATACCCTCGGCCGTGTGCAACAAATCCAAGTACAAAGCCAAAGAAAATAGTGTAGTAAACATAGCAACTAACACGGTGAACCAACAAAATAGTGTGATAATTGAAACAAAATAAACAACCGACGATGCGAGGTATCAAAAGTAAGAACTACAATAGTACCAGGTGATATCAGGTACCAAAAGCCGAAGACTACATGAATAGGCTAATATGACGACTGACACAGTGCTCAATAGTACCACCCAACCAAATACATGAAAAGGCTAGGAATGCGACAAGTCTTGACTACCTTCTTACCTTCTACCCTTATCCTCGACCTCCATACCTTCTTACTTGAGGTCATGTCCTCGGTAAGATGAGATGTACCATATCCTATCTAATCACATCTCTCAATACTTCTTAGGCCTACCTCTACCTTTTCGTGACCCCACTATAACCAACATCTCACACCTCCTCAATGGGGCATCCGCACATTGCCTCTTCACATGCCCAAACCATCTCAGTCTCCCTTCCCTCATCTTGTCCACCACGGAGGCCATTTCTGCTTTGCCTCGGATATTGACATTTCCAATAGTATCATTCCTAGTATGTACGCACATCCATCTCAACATCCTCATTTCCACCACTTGCATCTTCTGGACCTGCTGGGACTGGACCTGCTGGAGTTCTTGACTGGCCAGCACTTCGCCCCATAGGACAAAGTCGGTCTAGCCACAACTCGGTAAAACTTACCTTTAAGTTTTGGTGATATATTCTTGTCACATAAAACGCCAGATGCAAGCCTCCACTTCATCCATGCCACACCAATACGATATGTGACAACATCGTCGATCTCCTCATTTCCATGGATCAGAGACAAAAAACGGAAATCTCTCTCTTGGAGACAACTTGTGTATCAAGTCTCACTTCTACGCCTGCCTCATGCGTCACGTCATTGAATTACACTCCAAATACTCTGTCTTGGTAATACTCAACCTGAACCCTTTTAGACTATAGAGTGTGTCTCCACACCTCCTACCTACTGTTAACTCCTCCGCGAGTCTCTTCGATCAAAAATAATATTGTCTGCAAATAACATATATCATGACACGTCACCTTGAATGTATTGTGGCTATTCATCCATCACCAAGGCAAATAGAGATGGACTAAGCGCAAACCCCTGGTGCAACCCATCTCAACTGTTCCGTATTCCGTGTCTCCTCCCACTTTTCTTACCCGAGTCTTGGCTCCCTCATACATATTCTGTATTGCACTAATGTAAGCCACTAGTACACCTTTAGACTCCAAACATTGCCAAAGGACTTCTCTTGGGGCTTTGTGTAGGCCTTTTCAAGGTCAATGAACACCATATGCAAATCCCTCTTCCTCTCCCTATATTTCTCCATCAGTCTCCTCACAAGATGAATGACTTCAATAGTTGTTTGTTCAGGCATGAAACCAAACTGGTTCTCGGACCATTTTAAAAGAAGGGAAAAAGCTCAAATATGCCATTTAATTTTGAGAAAAGGCTCATCTATTCCATCCATTAAAAGTTTGGTTAATCTATGTCATTCCCGTTTGAGAAAATGCTCATCTATGCCAGTTTTTGTAAACTAAAAATATTTTCAATTTTGCAAAATCATTCTTTACACGTGGTCAATTATGATTCGGCCACGTCAGTTATTAAATTATTTTTAAAAAGGAAAAGGCTTAAATATGTCATCGAACTTTGATGAAAGGCTCATTTATGTCATCTGTTAAAAGTGTGGCTCATCTATGCCATTTCAGTTTACAAATAATAGCATAGATGAGCCTTTTCTCAAACGAAAATGGCATAGATGAACCAAACTTTTTACAGATGAGCCTTTTCTCAAACTTCGATTGCATATTTGAGCCTTTTTCCCTTAAAAGAATGTGTATGCTTGGGACTTCCGGAGGTAAGCTGAATGAACTGCATTGATGCCGACACTCTTTTTAGTGTCTGTTATGCCAAGTTGAAGCTGTATAGATGAAAGCAACAACATTTGGCTGCAAGTAGTCTTGAGATGTTTAGCCAAAGCATAAGACCTGAAACACTGAAACCTAATTATGAGAAGAGAAACAACTGAAGCACATCAGTTTATTCAATTATTAGAACTATAGATGCATTTATGTGGAATTTTGTGTAGTATAACGTCATAACTATTACTGATAACCAAATGTGTTTGCAAGTTAGTATCAGGAATCAGCTGGTGTACATAAGGTACTCCAAATGTGTGCAATCTGACTTTTCTTCTGTTCAAATGCTTTGTTAAAATTAAGATTTGATATTTTGTTCATCTGTAGAAGCTTGTGTACAGATTTTAGCTTAAATTATTTTCTACTTTACTTTTCCTATTTATTATTGGATAATCATCCTGGTCTTTTAAAGTGGGTGTTACTATTAATCCATGAGACGTGAGCATTTCTTTTTCATGTTTGTGCATGGAATGAGAAAAGCACAGCAAGCCCCTCTGCATTTATTGTCGGTATTCCCTCCGTTTATAACTTAAAATATCAATTTAGATGATCGGAAGGCTAAACTGGATGGCTGATCGGTCACAAAAGGGCCTTACTCAAAGTGCAGGCATAATGGTAAATTACATCTACAGGTAGTACTTTTATCCTGAACAATCTTTTTTTCTTTCAATTCTGCTGATTGTGATTAAATACATCCTGTGTTTTGACACCTGATTATCAATCTTTAAGTTGAATAATTTTGTTCTTCCAGCTTGACAAGGGTTATCCACATTACATATTAACATGAATGAATTGAAAAGTGACCTATCTATTTGAATATATAATGGGATGGTTTATGATAGGAAACCAAAATGGCTATATATAATTAAGATACTAAATCGCTGATTGAAAATCATTTCAGGTTGGACAACATTGAAGATAGTGCTCAGGCATATCAGAATGAAGGACACATCGAATCTTCTTCTGATTTCAGAAGCTACATTGAGGTATGTTAGTGTTCCCTAAAGCTGTTACTGAGGTGTAACAGTTAGATATATAGCCCATCTGTCTCTCACATGATTCACCAACTATGCTGTGTTTGCTGCCTCAGGATGATAATGGAGAAAAGGCAGATTAGAAAGAGAATCGTAACACTGTGAGTACAATATGAAATACACAGGTCGAAATGTCCATATCAAGGATTCATATGTTCTATATGTATATGGTACTCTGCAGCTCGTATCAATTTAATTAAAGCTATAAGCGCTACTCGGTCCTCTTATTCATTTCCTGTAAAAAAAAAAAAAAAAGTCGCCTAGTGTCTTATTTCACATTGATGGCCGTTTTAATGGGTTATTTCCAGTGTGTACGACATGAAACTTAAAATGTGTCATTATTCGTCTCTATTGGAGTCAGCAATGCCTTATTTATCTGCTGGATTTATTCACGATGGTTATAGGATGCTTTAACTCCTTTTGAAAAGTTATCTTAATTTTCACTCTCAAATTTATACTCCTTGCAACCTTGAAATGTCAATCTCCAGCAATTGTTACAGAGAACAGCTCAACTTAATGAAAGAATTAGAAACAGTGAAAACACTGTTTTCTGTTTCTTATATGGAAGACCTTATCCTCATTAACTGAATTCTTTGAGGACAATTAGTTTTGGCTTGAGCACTTGATTTCTAGTAAAAGTGAATATCTGGAATTGGGGTTTAATGATACAAGTTCATCAAAAGCAAATAGCTGGAATTGCCCATGAACAGCTTGCTTGCTCTAGACTCAAATGAAATCAACAGTGTATAGAAAGAAAAGAGAGGGAGAACTACTTATTGACCGTTCTTACAAGGTGCTTCACTATGGAAGGAAATCTATCTACTTATAGAATGAATGAACAAATGGAAAATATCCCAAGTTTGTTATAACTAACTCCTAACAAACCTAACAGCTTGAATAGTCACTTAACTATCTTTTAACAACTAGCTGATTCCTTGTGCACCAATCTAGCAAGTCACACTTTTAGGATCACATCAAAAGTTTCCACATTTTAATCCTCGAAGTCAAGGATTGTTTGAAGAGGAATAATGGCTTTTGTCTTATTTTTATTATTTTGGCTTTAAAATAAGTGTTTTAAAACACTTCTTTTTGTATTATCCAAATACTACTCAAGTATTAAAAAAAAAAACTAAAATTAGTCTATCCAAATAGGTTCTAAACCATTTGATCAGAAGTTGAATAACAACTTTCCCATGCCTCTGAACCATTCTCATGTCTAAAACTGCCTCAGGCTCCGATAGGACATGGCTATCCTCAGAATGCACTATTGATAAGGTAGTTGAAGTTGTGTAAAAGCCTAACTTCTTCTTCAATTGGGAGAAGCGAAAACTTGTCGTCAAAAAAATATGAAAATAGTGAATCAAGATCTAGATGGATCCATATATTTATCTCTATCCACGGAGATACCTATCTATATGGAGAGAGATCTATCTATGAATCTGCCTAAACTATCCTCTATCCGGATAGATATGTCCCTATGAGCGATTAGGCTGATCTTTATATGTTTTGGTCACATCCCTTTCTGCTCCGAAGAAGAAGGTTTAGATCTTTCAATCTTATGTTGTGAGGTAACGTGACCTGTGTTGGGTCCATAGAATACCACAGTTTTAGGTGTTAGTTCGATCCTTTTTATTTTGATATTTTCGGTGAACTGATGGGGAGGTGCGGAGCAATGGTACAAAGCGGGATGAATCTTAGTACGAAGTGGAAAAACTCAAGAGTGTAAGCAATTTTCTCATCAGTATAGTTTTTAAGTAAAAAGTTTTTAAAATTATATACCATGAGATAATTGCATGTAAGGCTGTAGTTTCACATAAAGCCAATTTTCAATAGCATAAATTTTGTTTGCTCATCTTTTATCAGCCTATGATTTCATTCTGCTTTGGGCTCTCTCTAGATAGAGCTTGAATGACCTCAAGTAACATCTATGGCATGTGCTCTTATCTATCTGAGAATTAAATGCCATGTAAGGAAGAAATAGATAGTAAAAACGTGGTATTATATATATATATATATAGTGTAAACGCTTCAACGATCCAAGGAGTCG
>JAJOOH010040225.1:0-14721 GCA_029582605.1 Solanum gracilifrons
TTTCTACATAGTGTAAGGGAGGGTATGGGACTTCTCTTGCACATTGCACTTGGGGGATCCTATGAGATGGTTGTAGTAGTGTTCTCTTATGATTATGATGATTCTGACTTATGGATGTTGAAGCTATATTATATATGATCATTATAAACTTGGTAAGTTATGATGAAATATGATCTTATGAATATATGTATGAGGTAGGTTGCTTAATGTGATACTTGGCTTTGAATAGGGTTATGAGGTTCTATTCTTTGCATTGCACTAGTATTGCTTGTGTTGTCTACATGTTTGGATGACATTATGTTGGTTTGGACTATGATTCTTACTTTATGTGCTTAATGGAATTACTTGGTAAAAAGCATGTTTTGACTAAATGTCCCTTTTATGCATGTTTCAATGGCTTTTATGCATAGTAGCCATACTTAGTACGTGTGTTGTACTAACCCATATTTTCTCCCTTTTCCAAAACATTTAGGTTCGGGCCGTTGAGGATTCAAGCTTACTTCTCAAGACAGTTGGAGTAACTTCCCCAAGTTGGTGAGTCCTCAAGTCCGAGGACAAAACCATATGATCTAGCTTTTATGTTTAGTTCTTTGCTTATGTTGAAAGACATTGTTGTACTTTCCTATTTCAAGACTTCTTATTGATGTAAGGGCTAAGTCCCATTTACGATACTTCTATGGCTAGATGGTACATTGTGACAAAGTTAGATTCTGTTTTTCATATATGAAGTGAAGTTGAACTTCCAAGGTAAAAGTTTTAAATTTTCCGTGATTTTATTCTATGATACATGCTATGACAAACGCTAAGGGCTTGTATAAGACCACTTCGAGGTCAAATACGCCGGTAACGACTAGGGGTTGCTCTTGGGTCGTTACAGTCAGGATCGTCGAGACATTCAGTGATCCGCCCTTTGGTCTGCTTCATCACCTTTCAGCTCTTACCTTAAGCATCTTCACGTCCTGGATCATTGGGTGGTATAGTATTGTTTCACGGAACTGCTTGGCGACACGCTGATTGCTCCATTTCATTACTGATTTGATCTTTTCCTTCAAGGCTCAGCATACTGGAACAAAAGGCGAGGATAAGACCTTTTGGCGACTCGCCAAACGAGTTTGACGATTCTCAGATCTTCATTTCTTCGTTCTTTCAGCTACCTTTGTTCCTTTTTGCTAAGTAGTGTCCACACTTTCCCTCAAACTCCAAATACCTTAAACTTAAGGGTTTTCATCAGATATTGAGACAAAATATGCATTTGAAGACACTAATTCTATCAAAACATTGCCTTAAATGAGTCCAATTTGTATACTCATCAATTCCCCTTGTCCTTTATGATTCCATGTTATGTATAACTTGAGGTGATTCCCCTTGTCCTTTATGATGAGCTAAACATGTAAGACTTGAGGTGATTCCCCTTGTTTCTTATGATGAGATTAATATGAGAATAAAAGATGATACATATTAATGAAGATCCTAAAGTGTCTAGCTTAGCATGGGTAGGATTATGGGGTATTATTCATGCATTGCACAAGCTTGCCTTGAGGTGACTCATGAAGTATTTTTCTTATATGATGTATTCTTAGATTGGGTGTTGCTATAGTTTCCATCCTTGATATGTTGACTAAAGGTGAAGATTCCCTTGTCTATGAGAATTATGTTAAAGATGAAACCATGAGATGGTAGGCATGATTATGATAGCCAAAGAGGATACTTAGTATGAATGGGATTATGGGATTCTATCCATGCATTGCACAAGTATACTTGGAGGTTACTTATGAAGTGGTTTTCTTATGATATGAAGATTTTAGTATTGACTATGTATATGGATTATGCTTTATGATGACTAATGCTTACATTATTTCTATGTTGGAGATTATGCATATGACTTTGCTATTGCCTCTTATGCTTATGTCTTATGTTGGCTAACCATTGTGTTATGCTCTTATGATGTTATGATAGCTATCATATTTAGTACTTTTGTACTAGCACATACTCTTGCCTACATTCTCATCAAATGTAGGTCCGGTGATTAGAGTGCCATTCTTGAAGATAGGTTTCTAGAAGTGCAAGGAGTTGAAGACTTGGTGAGTCCTCATAGCATCGAGGATAAAGCCACCATTTTCCTTTATTTCTTTCTTTTATGTTTTAGACTTTTGTATGGGCTATGTCCCAACAGTTATTCAAAGTTGTATTAGATGGTTTGAGACAAGTGTAGTAAGACTTCTGATTTGCTTTTATAAAGAATTTGATTGTATGGATTTTTTTTAAAAATTTCCGTACTTTTCTATTATCTTATGTTAAGATATGCTAAGTGTCTTGTATGAGACCCCTTCGGGGTTAAGTACACCATGTTACATCTAGAGTGTACCCCTGGGCCGTGACAAACTTGGTAATCAAAGCACAAGGTTTAGAATGATTCTAGGATTGTCTCAAAACACGTCTAGTAGAGTCTTGTTCATAAATGTGAAGTGCGCCATATTTATGAATAAGAGGCTATCAGATGCTTAGAAAATTTCACTTCTTCATTCTCTAAGTTGTGCCATAGAGTTTAACTTTATAAGATCTCTCTCCTACTCCTTATCCGATGGTCTTCAGGATATGACCACTTGAACGGTTCATGCTACAAGGATCGAGGGAGAAAATGTTGGTTGTGATGCCAATTATGGCTATGTGACTAGATAGGACTTGATATTCTAGATTGAGATGTCATTCTTGGGATGGATTGGTAGTATAATGGTTATGTGTATTTGATGGTAGAACCCGACTTAGTCGTGATGAGTTTTGGGGTATGTTGATAGATTTGGCGAAGAGGGTGTTTTAGTAATACCTAGAAGTGTTGAATGAGTAGACTCCTTTAAAGGGTAGTAGTGTAATTCACCATGGTTTAGAATCATCTTGTGTAATGGATATGAAAATTTAGTGGTAACTAATGTTTGTGTAATCAAGACACAACTTTCGATACAAGTGTCTACGATCGTACAATAGTTTAGTAACCCAACTAAGGGTTGAGGTCGAGTCCCAAGGGAGCAGGCGTGAGAATTAGTGGTTAAGGGCAAAAGTGCTAAAGCTAATCGTAGCTAAAGACTTTGGCAAATGAAAAAATAACAAATATAAAAGGGTGACGCAAGCGTCAAGTATCAAATGGGGGTTTGTAAGCTAGAAAAACCTAAAACAGTGAAGAGAAGGAAAAGTACAAGTATGAAGACGGGATTCTTGGGATGTGATAGGAATACGGGATAGACTAAATCATTTGGTAATGCTTTTGATAGTAAATTCATTGAGTATTTGTGACTAGGCTAGACTTTAAGGGGGATAAGCTCTATCTCGAGCTACTTACCCCGTTTCAAATGCGTTCCTCTCGGACACCTACTTGCTGCATGAAGAACAGCCTCCGCCTTAACCCACTCACTCTCTCGAGAGGAGTGTGTTGACATGGAACTAGGGTTCACTCTCTCGAGCTGAACCTCATGTTGACCCACTCACACTGGCCATCAATTTAGTAGTCTTAGTTTTACGACCTCTCTCTCGAGCAAGCCGAAAACACATATATGAGATTATATTTGTAACTACAACCTCATTAAGTTCATCCACAACCACTAAACGAAATCACATTTAAACTACAAATAGACTACAAGACCCAACAACTAATCTAACCCATATTCACAAAATCACACCCCAAGAATTGGAGTTTTAGCTACGCATGTAAAAGAGATAAAGACGTATACCAATATCAGTTTCCATCAATGGGTATGAAAGATTATGTCTTAAAACAAGCCAAGAGTGAAGAATCCAAGAGACCCAAGTCCAATTCCTTGAATTTGAAACCCTTTGAAAACTCCAAGTTCTTCAAAACCCTCTCTAAAACTTAGAGAAAATATCTCCAAAACTCTGTCTCCCACTTAATAATCTAAAAACTAGATAAAATAAGGTAAAATTCGCTACTAAGTATAAACACTGAACTAGTATTTATATTTTTCAGACAATATGCTCCGAAGGATGGTTCGACGACATTAGTCGGGATCGCCGAATCACTCGGTGATCCGCCCTTTGGTCTACTTCATCACCTTTCGTCCTTAGCCTTCAGCATCTTTGCTTCCTGGTTTATTAGGCGATGTAATATTGCTTTGCGAAGTCACTAGGCGATGCCCTGACTGCTCCATTCCACCACCGATTTGATCCTTTCTTTCAAAGCTCAGCACACTGGAACAAAAGGCGAATGTGTGATCTATTGGCGATTCGCCGAATGGGTTCGGCGATTCGCAAATCTTTATTTATTCATTCTTTTGGCTTCTTTTGCTCCCTTTTCCTCGATAGTGTCCATGATTTGCTTTAAACTCAAAATACCTGAAACTTAAGGTTATTCATCAGTAATTGAGACAAAACAAACATTTGAGGACACTAATTACATCAAATTATATCCCTAAATGAGTCAAATCTTTGGACTCATAACACCCTTTACTTAAACTTTTGCTTGTCCTCAAGCAAACTCAAGTTCAGTCGTTCAAAATGGGTGTCTCGAACAGTGCTACACAAGACTCAATCGTGAATGCACACAACAAGACTCAATTTACTTATTCAAAGATCAAATATGCACTTAAAGATTTAAGTTGTGACTCACCATTATCAACGAATCTCATGCTCACAATACTTGCTTCAAATGCAAGTTCAAGCTCAACTATAGTGTTAAAATGCCCTCACACAAAGAATGATTCCATATTCGCACATAATGACTTAATAATTTAAAGTTCAGGAATCACATGCAACACTCACAGCCTCACACTCACAAAGATGAACTCAATGCATGCTTTCACCCATAGGTAAGAGGAAACTTTCCTTGCACTTCTTGACTTGCCGCTATCTTTTCACCACAACCCAACTTAGGCTTTTGGCTTAAGTTGGCTATTCAACTAACCACAACTTCATGAGGATTATGGGTGATGGATAAAGAAAGGTCATGTTTTAGTCAAGTTTCTTCCAAAGAAAGTAAGTCTCAAAGGGTGTTCAATAGAGGTTCACACATGCTCACAAAGTAGGCCATAAAAGAGGTATATTTAAAATTGGCTCACACTCTGTAAAGTTGCCTAAGATCATATCAAGAGATAGCCTTACTTAGTCGATTGGACCAATAGGGCAAATTGTAGGTTCTATTCTGCAAGTTTCAAAGTAAGCTTAGCACACTAGGCATTGACACTAAAGTCAAACAAGACTCCACACTTTCGCTAGTGTGCAATGGTCATTACAAGAGACTCGATTTAATAATTGGCTAGTCACAACGAGATGAAAAGAATTCACATATTGCCTATGCAACTTCATTTGGCCTCATCGTAGCCGCATATTCATGTTCGTTCGATTTAGAGCTCTATTCAAGTCATCGGTATTGATCAGGATCGAGACTTAAATTTTGTGAAAGAATAACCATAATTTACAAACAAGAGGTGGTGAAAATAAAAAAATTTCTGATGGTTCAGAATCATTTTGCAATAAAATAAAAGGAGCCATAAGCTCAAACATCCATAGAAACACAATATTCCAAACATGAACATCAAAAACACATAAAGATGGGCCTCACCCCAACACAAATAAAAACATTTGTCCTCAAATGTAAATGACATGGACTCCGGAAAGCAATATAAATTGAGTAAGAGAGGGGTAAGTAGGGGATTTTGGCTAGTCGATCGCGTCAGAGCCCGGAATGACCCCAGAAGGACCAGCTTCATTGAATTCAGCCATGGATGCCTTTACCAAAGACGCATGCACCACAACATCTATTATTATTTGTTCAGTCTCAGATATGTCAGCATCTGCAGCTCCCTCAGTCTCCTCACACATTTCTTCATCAGTCTCTTCCTCTAATTCTGGATCGGCTACCTGTTCCACTTTATTCCCATGTCCAGTGGTGGTCTGAGGTATCTCAGATGCGTCTGGAATATCAACTATCCCAAAGACCATGGACACATCATTGGATTTCAAATGGTCCACATCCTTTCACAGCTCGACAATGGGTGCTTTTAAGGCTATCACCTCCTCTGTGGCTCCTTGTTTGTTCTCACACACATCTATCCTGGCTGCCAGTTCCTCAATGGTGATGCTCAGAGGTGTCACAGTATTACTTAGGGTCACCTGAATCATCTCTGGGATAAAAGTCTCTAGACTGGCAGCTTGACGATCAACAGAAAGGGCTAGTTGTTCCATCCGGATTAGGGAGGCCTGAGTGAGTAGGGGTCGAGAAACAACAGCAGCAGCGGTTGGTCTGGACGGTGGTGCGATAACAGAAGATCTTGGAATATCGGTAATAGTCGTAGTGGTAATAGATTTAACTGAAAGCCCAGGGGTCGGAGTAGGCAGAAGTGCCTCTGCAGGCACTGATTCTGCACTCACTAATTCTACTGATGTTGTCTTCTTCCTTTCCGCTTGATCCTTATGGTACTCTACTTTAATCCTTCGGATGTTAGTAGAGGCTGTTGGTATAACTTCCACATCTCTCAGCATCTCGAGGTACCCGATCTCTTTCGCACAATTCTGTGATCAATAGTGGGAATGGAAGTGAGGTGTGGCTTTGCCTTGCACGCATGAGTATCTCTGCAGCCATGATTATACCCAGGTTTATCCTGGTGTGGTCCATGATACAACCCAGGCAGGCTACCTTAGCCAGGCAGAGGATCGACTCATTCTCGGATGGCATAATTGTGTTGCTGATAAACCCGAACCAAAACCTTGCTACTAGGTTTAATTCTTTCTTTTCGATTGGGGTTCCTTCTGCCAACTACTTTCGAGTGCC
This sequence comes from Solanum gracilifrons, assembly GCA_029582605.1. NCBI lineage: Eukaryota > Viridiplantae > Streptophyta > Magnoliopsida > Solanales > Solanaceae > Solanum > Solanum gracilifrons. The sequence goes on from JAJOOH010040225.1 coordinate 6,776, forward strand.
ATCAGAAATTAGTGAAGCCAACCATTGCTTCAATTTATCCAGCTTGTTTGATTTGATTAGGTGTTGGTAGCGATCCCTAATATTTGTAGACATGCCCAGGAGTAAGTTGATTGCCTCATTATCACACTTCATCCTCTTTCCACTGACAACCACATAATTCACTTCCTTGAAGTTTGCTGCTAGCTATTGTTTCTAGGGTATTAGTGCACTGTATGCACTATAGAACTCTCTTACCCAGCTTGGAATATAAGGGCAACAAAACTTTGGTGAGGATTTGGAATTTATGGTACCTTAGGCAGTGCATTATTTCTGAGTGCCTGTCGATCACATCGTCTATGGACAAATGCTTTTCCTCCAGGATCGTCCTCAGCCCCTCAACCGTTACCCTATTCATAAATTTTGGTGGAAGTCCCTGTACTGGAGGTGCTAATTCCATTTCCTGATCTAGAACTGAAGTGGTAGGAGTGGTAGGATGGGAAGTCCTGATCCTGGATGGATCATTCAGCCTCTTAGTTCTATGTTCAGCTCTCTGCACTATCGCCAGCTCATCCTCATCGGATTCTACCCCTTCACTATCAGTTTGGTTGGGGTCATTTCTGTAAAAATAATCACTGTCAGTGCTTGCATCGGAGAACTCGGAGGTCTTGTCTTTGCTTGCCTTTTCCACCTGTTGTGGAAATTTTTTCAACCTTGCTTTTGGATGCAGCTGCACCCTCGTTGATTGTAATCCTTTTGTTTTCTATCGGGGTGTTCTTGCCATTTCTGCAAAGAAGTGGAAAGGAGTTAACACCAGTAAATCAAATTCTCAGGGTTATAAATGCAGTTAAACTCGCCGATTAGTTCGGCGAACCACCAAGTTGCTTTGGAGAGCCAGACCGAGCTAGCTGAAAGAGTTAGCTGGTAAATTTTATCTGATCGGCGATAGGAGAGTCCTTTCGGCGAGTCGCCGAATGTGTTCGGCGAACAAAAGGCTTCCCACCGAAAGTTGCAGAACTCCAGTCACAAATATTGAGAGATTAAATGAGAGATTAAGATATTAGGCGAACCGCCGAGTGATTCAGTGAACTGTGACGAGCTCGTCGAATTGCCCAACGTGCCCATTCTCAATTCATCTTCTCGAATTTAACCTCCCAACCCTCAAAAACAAAAATAAACTATGCACTATTGCAATTAAGCTCAGACCCATACCATTTAGTCTTGAAAAACACCAAATACGAGCAACCCCACACAATTTTCTCCAATTAGGGAGATAAAAATGGAATTTCAAATAATTAAGAAAACCATAAGATCTGACCTTAGAGCTGAAGGAGATGGTTCTTAAGAAGTGTCCATATAGGCCTACTCCCAAAGGGGAGATGATGTGCTTAGATAGCAAGTTCATTGAGTGTTCTTGATGTTCATCATTTAGGTTGTCTTGGAAATTCTCACCATGAGAGGTGTAGTGAGTTTTGGAAAGTTTAGTCCCGGTTTTGTAGGCTCATATGAGATCTTGAGTGAAGTTGGTAACGTTGCTTGTAAACTAGAGTTGCTTAATGAGTGGTACCGGTGTATCTTGTTTTCCATGTCTCCTGGATATAGAAGGGTGTTGGAGACCCGACATTCATAAGTTCCTTAAGAAGAGTTGGGAGTTAATGAGAATTTCTCTAATTTAGAAATACCGGTAGGAATCTTAGACCGGCAAGTTAAGAATAAGAAGAATAAGAAAGTTGCTTTCATGAAAGTGTTATGGAGTGGTCCTTGAGTGTGGGTTTTAGGTGAGGGTGTTGTTTGGGTTGCCAAGGGCCAATGAGAAGTCCCGATATCCTCATCTTTTTTCCTTGAACTCCTCATTTAGTATTAAGATGATGAGTTCCTCATTAATTGTTCTTTATGTGAAGTCATGTGTGTTTTAGATGTTTTCATGATTTTCTTATATTGTGCATGTTCATGAAAACTTGTGTTTTGAAAGAAAAGGTATTTGCATGATTATTTCCTCATGTTGTACTGCCTTGAGTATGAGTTTCCTATTTGACTTCATGAGATGAATATATGAGCATGCCTAAGTTTAGAGTTGAAAGATTCCTCCTTGAATAAATGCTTTTTGAGAGTATATTGCATTTAGGTTCCATGAGTGTATGTTGAGCATGTTTTAGCTAGGAGATGGTAGTTCCTCCTTGAATATGAGTAGATATAGAATTTCAAGCATTTTGGGTTGTTAGATGTAGTTCCTACTCCCTTGTGTTGCATTGAATATGTTTAGGTTGGAATTGAAGTTTTCCTCTTTTGTTTATGTGCATTTAGATGAGTTGCATGCATGATGGTATGCAATTCTAGAATCATTTTCTTTAAGAAGTGTTTAGATTCATCATTCGAGGATGAATGTTCCTAAAGGGGAGATATTGTAACAACCGGGAACTAGTAAGCTAAACTAGAGCTTTACGTAAGGGTTCTAGAGCTTGACGTTAGAATTAGAGTCGTGAATTTAGCTTCCCGTACTTAGAGTGAAGGTTTTAGGGCTAGGGCGTCAAGGTATGACCCCCCAAGGACCAACCAAGGGTCCTTGAGGGGGACCTAAAACACCCCCTAGAAACTGCTCAAAATGGGCCACCTGAATGGGACTCACGCCCAGTAGGTGGACCCACACCCCATGGGAAGGGTTCGTGGGTCAAGACCCCAACATTGGACCTACAAGCCACCACCCATGGAGGATTAGCATGACCCGTGGACCTACCCACGGTCCGTGGGCATGGTCTCGTGGGTGAGGCAACCTTGATCCCTTAAGTTGTTAAGTTGGGGGTTAAGGGAAGAGTCAAGATTTAATTAGTTATTAAGTTGGGTAATTTTATTAGTAATTAGACCACCTATATAAACCTAATATACTCCAACATACATTGATCCTAGTCATTATTTCAATTCACCAAAGAGACCCAATTCCCTCCAAGAAATTCTCTCTCTAGGAAGCAAAGAAGAAGAATAAGAAGAAGAAGAGAATCAAGCTAGGTCAAATTCTTCCATTGTTGCAAGATTTGTGAGGGCTTTATAATCAAGGTATGTTAGCTTATTCATCCATGGATTCTTCCATACATGGAGCCCCCTAGATTTCCCCCAATTCTAGCTAGGGTTTCTTCTTATATTGTGGGTAGTGTTAAGTATGATTCCAGTTGAGAGGATAGTACTTGTTTATGATTGATTTAGTATTGAATTATGTTATAATGAATATATTATGTGTTTTCCATGTTTAACCCTAGTCTAATTGATGAAATTTATATTATGTGGGTTCATGCCATGAAAGGTGAAATTGAGGTTTCATAGATGCTCTTTTAGAATTGATGACTTGTATAATAATTGTTCAAGAATAGAAGCTTGTAGACATGAATTGAATTAGATTATAGTATATATGATGGATCATGACTAGTAAGTCTTGAAGTTGAACCTTTATGATGATTTATGACTAGAATCACCTTATAATGAAGCATATGATTAGAATGCCTTGAAATCTAGGTATGTGTGATGATTGTAAGAAGTAAAGCTCTGAGTGTAAGGCTTGTAGTCATGAATGTTAATCACTAGGGTTTTGAGAGTAAAACTAATATGATGAACTATGTATGTTAAGGCTTTGAGAGTAAAGTCTATATGAGAATAGAAGATTAATGGATAGAATTATGGTGGAAGGCCTTTACTTACCTAATCTACCTCATGAATGTTTGAATGTATTAAGTGATAGAATCACTTTAGTTATGATGATATCCATGTCTAATATTATGGAGGCGAATACCTATATCTTATTAAAATAGTTATGGAGGAGAACACCAATTACTATAAATGTAAAGTAAGAGGTGAATACCCATTTGGCTATGTGATAGACATAGAGAGGTGAATTCCCATTGGCCTTTATGATAGACATAAACTGGTGAGTTCCCATGTCTTAAACATAAGTAAAGAGTAATATAAGCATGACTAGTTTGGATTGTAGCTTGAAATGCCCTTCTAATACATGCATGACTTGAGGTGATTCCCCTTGTCCTTTATGATTCTATGATATGTATGACTTGAGGTGATTACCCTGTCCTTTATGATTCCATGATATGTATAACTTGAGGTGATTCCCTTTGTCCTTTATGATTCTATGATATGTATGACTTGAGGTGATTCCCTTTGTCCTTTATGATTCCATGATATGTATGACTTGAGGTGATTCCCCTTGTCCTTTATGATGAGCTAAACATGTATGACTTGAGATGATTCCCCTTGTTCCTTATGATGAGCTTAATATGAGAATAAGAGATGATGCATATGAATGGAGATCCTAAAGTGTCTAGCTTAGCATGGGTTGTATTATGGGGTCTTATTCATGTATTGCACAAGCTTGCCTTGAGGTTACTCATGATGTATTTCTCTTATATGATGTGTGCTTAGATTGGGTGTTGCTATAGTTGCCATCCTTGAAATGTTGACTAAAGGTGAAGATTCCATTGTCTATGAGAATTATGTTAAAGATGAGACCATGAGATGGTAAGTATGATTATGATGGCCAACGAGGATACTTAGTATGTATGGGATTATGGGATCCTCTCCATGCATTGCACAAGTAGGTTACTTATGAAGTGCTTTTCTTATGATATGAAGGTTTTAGTATTGACTATGTATATTGATTATACTTTATGATGACTAATGCTTACATTATGTCTATGTTGGAGATTATGGTTATGACTTTGTTATTGCCTGTTATGCTTATGTCTTATGTTGGCTAACCATTATGTTATGCTCTTATGATGTTATGCTAGCTTTCATATTTAGTACTTTTGTACTAACGCATACTCTTGCCTATATTCTCATCAAATGTAGGGTCCGATGATTTGAGTTCCATTCTTGTGGATAGGTTTCTAGAAGTGCAAGGAGTTAAAGACTTGGTGAGTCCTCATAGCATCGAGGATAAATCCACTATTTTCCTTTATGTATTTCTTTTATGTTTTAGACTATTGTATGGGCTATGTCCCAACAGTTATTCAAAGTTGTATTAGATTGTTTGAGACAAGTGTAGTAAGACTTCCGCTTTGCTTTTATAAAGACTTCGATTGTATGGACAAATATTTTAAATTTTCACACTTTTCTATTATCTTATGCCATGATATGCTAAGTGGCTTGTATGAGACCCCTTCAGGGTCAAGTACGCCATGTTAGGGTGTACCCCTAGGTCGTGACAAATGCACTTCAAAACTCAAAAAACTCCTCCAAATCTATATTGGTGTCCAACTCTCACCCAACTTAACCGGACTTACCTGAACTAGAACCACAAAATAGAGCAACCACAGGACAATTGTCGATAGAACCCAATTCCCGAATCAAAAAACTAACCTTATGGTCCACATCTACTATCTTCTAACCACCAATAGCATTCTATTGGTCCTTCGCTATCGTGAACATCTCCAGCACCAATTGAAACCTTCCAACAAACCCACAAAACATCAACCTTGGGAGAACAATAGGCTTCTCCTGAACATCGAGGAATGACAACAACCCAGGCAAGGAACTCACCCCAAAATCCATTCCTAACCCTCAAAACCAACAAACCCATATGAAACACAACCTTCTAAATCTAACCACACTATTCCTAAGGATGATCATCCTGCAAACGATAAAGTAAAACTGAGCCCCGCTCTAATGACCTATTCCAACTAGAGGAACTTCTGAAACACCGACACCATGAGCCCATAAACTTCTCTACCACTACAAGTCTGAACAAACTACCCCATCCTAAGGGAAACCAAGTCGACATGCCGCTCAACATAGTCAATTGGACGGTAGTGGCCCAAAAATACAAACCCCATCACAAACCAGACAAGCTACCAATCATGACAAAAAAACACGCACCCTAAAGTAGAGCCAACTCATAATTCTCACGAATTACTTTCACCTATCCTAAAGATGAATCTTCTTAGAATGTTTCCATTTCCCAATAGCTCTAAAGCCTAAAACCACCAATGAACACCACTATTTCGAATCTAAATAATACACCGACCTCGAAGTCTATAATCACAAAAAAAAAGAACCAACATAACAACTAGTCTAGGAACAACAAGGGATCACACCTCCAACTTCCAGCTAGCCATAACTAACCTCCAAGACTAGAAGAAGCAGACGAATTTAGAAGATCAAACGAGCGAAAACACAACTCCGCATTAGAGAAAACACTAAGGAAAAGGGAGAAAGCAACCAAAAAAGTTTACCACAACTAATTAAGGCTAACTACCTAACATAGAACTTCGAGAACTAGCAATCTTCCAAATATTACTCAAAAGGGAAGGCTCACAACTAAGCCAACAATGCCGTATAACACACAAAAACTCAAATAGGGAAAAGTTGTTCTAGTCACCTACTAAACAAGGATTGGCATTACAGCAAAAACACACAACAAGGGAGGCAAAAAGTGAAACCAACAATCTCAAGGCCACAACCACAATAGGACTATCAAGGAAAAGGCATGGGGAGCTAACCATCAACTACTCCTAGTCGAACAAACACAACCTAGTCGATCTACTACTAAAAGAAATCAACTACACGGGTAAAACACATACACAATCCTCAAATCAAACTGCCAAAATAAGCCAACGATAGATAATAAGCTAAATAAACCCGAATGGGCATGGAAACCCTAAATCACACAAAATAAGAACCAAAGGGATAGACCACAAAATCACATCCAAAGAAGGGATACATGAAGCCTCAGCCTCAAACTGCACTAGGGCCTTGAAACAATATCTAACATAGTGGACTATCTCACCACACCCATAACAACTATTACCGAGAGCAATTGGCTACAAATACCCAAAGGGCCAGAATAACCAACATGAGAAGTTTGGTCTAAACTCCGACTATCACATGCACCACAACTTAACTCAAAACCCCCTGGAATATAAGATGCTACCTCCATAGGCTTGATAGGTCGAAGAGAAAGATATCCCTCACTGAATTGATACTTACTTCAAAGTTGAATTCTATCCCTATTGTATTGATGGAAAATCCTTTTACCACCATTATTGTAAATCTCAAGGCATGCTTGCTCCAGAACCCTAACATGACTTGTAACCGAGGGTAAGGTAGACCCTATCGATACTAGATGCTCAGACGCTAATCCACGACTCACATAGTCAGAAACAAATGACGAACACTGATAGGGACCAATCAACCCAACTCTGCTTTGAGGAGAACCACTACACCAAGAACCCCACCTACCTGAGGTGTACCCTCAAAGGAGCTCAGACCTTCTAACACTCAATATCGAGGATCCAAGGTAGCCAAAGGCCTTGCCAAAGCCTGGGCTTCTCCTTGACTCTCTGAATGATAAGGATTGCCCTAACCTCAAGGTCCTTGCCTGACTAAGGCCTCCTAGATCGATCATGTACAAAAACTTTAGTGGGATGTGCTAATGCTCCAGCCATGTCCATCAAAGGCTTTGTGCTATCTATTAAGGAAAGACTAGATTTGCAACTCCCTGGATTCGAGAAGGGCAAGGTAGCATATTTTAGGAGCTGCAGGTGCCATTCGACGGAGGCCATCCACAACCCGTGAATAGGAGCAAAGACCGTAGGTTTGGATTCGTGGATGGGCACCCAAAAAGGGGTTCAGAAAGTTGGAACCACAGCCTGAACCAACAGAACATTGGTGGGACCACGGTCCATGGTTGAGGGCCCGTGGTCCAAGACCCCCCAAATCTACTTTCTGGCACCAGACGACAGACCAACTGGACAGACCGTCGGTCAGACTACAGTCCGTCAGTCGTGGTCCGTGGGTCGTTGCTTGCAGTTAAGTTTTAGGGGCAATTGGGTCTTTTTCTAATTATTTTATCCCTATACTAAGTCGTTTTACCCTTCACTAAGACCCCTATATAAGTGATTCTTTTATTTTTTTGAGATGAATATATGAGCATGTTTTTTTTTTATTTCAAATTTGAGTATGTAGCTCTTTTA
>JAJOOH010040226.1:0-16413 GCA_029582605.1 Solanum gracilifrons
GGAAATCTTATTGTGGCTTAATTTTTTTGAATTTCCTATCATAGTATTCTTAGGTACGAACATATGTTTAGCGTTATGTGGTTGGCCTAGAGTTGAGTTTCTTCTTGGCATTGAAAAAATTAGGCATGACCTTTCGTGATCGGCTTGTTCTCTCTTTTACCCTGAAAATCATTCGGGGATGAACAAAGGGTAAATTGGAATCTATTAAAACAACCTGAATCATCCTTACTTAAAGACACCTCATGCGGAACCCAGAAATTCTTGAAATATGGTGTCGATATAAAAATCAGGGTGCACGATGAAAGTCTAAGAATTTGAATCACTCGGAGATGACATCAACCCACTATAGAGGGAAGTGCCCTTTTATGGAGGCGCCTCAATAGAGTGTGCCTACATGGACGCTATAATGTGGTTTATGGAATTAGACCCTAGAAAGCTCGATGTCTTTATTTTTCCTCACACTTTCCATTGAAAGAATAGATGAGGGTTACTCCAAAGATTTCCCTATGCCACTTTAAGCTCAATATTAATGGAGGAGAGAGATTTCAGCACAAAAAGGTTAAAACCTATAGATTTTCGATCTATGCCCGTCAACACTAAGCCCCACGAAGCCAACATTTTGTATTCAGAGTTCTTCTGCAATTTCTTGGCATCTAGATAGCCCAGGTTTCTTCATAGGTGAGTAGTCAGACCTATCTTTATTTCCATAATTTCATGTAGGGAGTCAGGAGATTGCATGTATAGGCCTTCGAGAATGGAGTTTGGAGGGTCGAATTTGTTGTTAGTTGAGGTTTAGTCTTAGGATAGATTTTCTTAGTTAATATTTATTTTGTGATGAATGTTGGGTGTTATTCTGGGATAAGTGATTGTGGGTAATCGATTTATGATTAGGAATTGTTCAGAAAAAGATTCTTTTGCAATAGGTAATGGTTTTTGATCCCTTCTCATCATTTGGTTATCAATCAGATGCAACAAATGTATTTAATTGGTGTAAAAGTGTGATTTATGTTCATCATGGTTGTGTTTGTGACTATGTTGTGTAACTGATGATTTGCTCGGGTACTACGCCTGGTACAGGATATCCACATAGTTGGCTCGAGTACTAAGCCTAGTATATACTAATGGTTGGCTCGGGTACCACGCCTAATATATATTAATATTTGGCTCGGGTATCATGCTTGGTACGTAGATAGTCATACATAGTCGGCTTGGGTACCACTATATATACTACTGATTGGCGCGCATACCACACCAAGTACCCTAACCGTTTGTGTGTGGGTTTCACAAAAGAATCGGGTTTAATTCATCGTGAGGTGATAATTACATGTTGGTTCTGTGAGTAGATCAGGCATATTTATTGTGTTATAATTATCACATGTTGGTCTCTGCTGGTGCAGTCTGGTGTATTTAAATGCTAGGATGTTTCTTGTGTAGGCTAAGAGTGCATTCTAAATAGTGTGGTAATTTTGTGTACCATTTGAAGTGTAAATGTTAAGATTGAGTGAGGACTTGGAGTCAACGCTATGTATCTGACAGTGATTAAGATTATATGTATCTGTTTGATAAATTTGTTAAGGGTCAGGGTGTTGGCATGATATTTTGAGGGAGACTAGTAGTTTGTTTAACGGAGTTTATAGTGGACTTGTATTCATCACATCTCTATATGTTAGAGGGGTTAGACTAAGATCTAATATGAGGGTGGGATGACCAAGATGGTGGAGTTGGCAGCGAAAGGAAGCGAGTGATTTGTGATAGGGCATAGGCTTCCAAGGCAATTCTATGTGGGATAATAGTGGCGATTGAGAGGGTCAGGATCCCAATTTTATCTCCAAGTTTCATATTTTTTAATTATTTGTATGATATTATGTGGTGGATTCGGATCAATGGATAATTTCTACTAATACATGTTGTTTGTACTGATATTACTCTTTTTATGTCACTTGGCATAGTGTGGTTGCATGATTCAGTAATGTTTCATTAGAGAAGAGGATCACGATCCCCGACCACTTCTAGTCCTCTTTCCTTATGGTGGGAGTTGTGCTGTGTTTTGTTTCATAATTTTGTACTCTCTTAGAAGCTCGTGTAACTATTTTGACTAGTTCCTTGAGAAGAGTTCAGTTTAATTCTTATTAAAAGTACCTATTTTAAAGTAAAGTTAATTGTTTTGTTATTTGTAAATAGGGCGTTAGTTTTAGTTTGTACACTTCCGCAATTAATGTCCTTGTTTTGGGGTTAAGGTTCTTCTATCTAGGTGCCAGAGTATGTGTCCACATGAATCAACAGGTTGGGTCGTGACAATTTATGAGCTTCAATCTCATCACACTCGATGGCTATCATAAATTTTAACATAATTACTATTGATGGTATACCAGTGATCAATATTATTTCATCAATATGTATTCTACCAATAATATTGGTGCTATCATAATTAATCAAAATTAGAAAAATTAATCTTTCAAAATAAAGTGTTTAATACAATAAATCAATACACTTTTTTTCTCTAGTTGAAGCTTAATTTTTTTTACTTCAACCTCAAAAGTAGAGTTAGCAAATAATATAATTTGTTTTTCTCATTTCAAACAACTAGCGCAAAGTTTTTCCATATTGTTCACTTATACCTGCTAAATACTTTTACTGCAAGCACAACATCAAGTCAAGTTGTTAGTTACATATCTCATATTTTTATTAGGCTAACAAAAACCTTTTTTATTTGCCACATCATTTTCATACAATTGAACCAAAATGAGTTGCAAGACTCACACAAGCAACAAAATTGTATTTCACAATTATTTCAACATAATGTGACTTGGTAAGAGCAAGATCCATCACAAGTTTTATGTTATTTTTCATTTCAAGAATGAAATTGATCTCACCCAAATATTTGATGTTACAATGACTATTCAACATGTTTTTCATAATTTCTTTGGTAGCACTCATGTTAGAGCCAAAATCATCAAAGCATATGTGAATAATAACATGTAATTTTTTTAAGATTAATCTATGTACTTGTAATACTCTATTTTATATCATTACTCACAGATGCAAAAATCACATTTTTCAGAGTGATTTTTTTTAATTTCATGAACTCCCACTATTTTAAAATTTTTATTATCAATTTTGTTCCATAAAGAGAAATATCATTTTATTCATGAGAAATATTACGTAAGAAGTTTATTTACCTTTTCTCTGCATGAATTGAGCAGATAGGAAACTACTTTACATGTACAACTTTTCTCTTTCATTTCTTGAAGAGAGAGACGTTGAGCGGAATGGTGTTGAAATCTCCTATCTTTAAATCCACATTTTCAAACTGTAATAAAAATTGAATCTCGTTAAAATTGTTGGTGTAATATACCACAAATTTTAAAAATTACAATTGAAAATAAATTACAAAATGAATAAACAAACTATTCAGGTTGATGCGCATATATCTCACACTCTTTAAGGAGGTCAAGTCCACTATGGTATAATCTAAACCGATCCAGCAGTATAACTGTCGACTAGTCCCCTCTAGGATACAACCCAACAATGTGGTACAATTCAAATAATTTTGGATTAGCTGAAGAGTCCAAAACTTCACAAAAATAGCACTTTCCTTCGGCATAAAATTACTCTCTTTTGTAAAGTAAATTAGTTGAAGACTTAGAATATTTTTCCTTGTCTCAACTCTCTCTTTCACTACATTAACCTTAATATAATATTTCTCATTATTCTTCCACTATATTTTCTTGTACATTTCTTATCTCCAATACAAAGTAAGATAATGGGTATTTATGCGTGAAGAATTCTTTCTTGAAATAAATAAGAAAAATGTGGGTAATAATATGGATAAATGAATGGTCTAAATATTACATAAGTTACTAAAAACTACTGACACTAATGGGCACACTTAACCACTAACTAGTAAGGATAAAGAATGCATATAATGCCATTAATCTACAAAACCAAATATTGCACAATTATTAAATGATTATAACATATTATAACATATATATGCCACTAAATGTTACACACAAATGACAGTAAGGAAAGGATGCAATGCCCAACTGAAAGAAGTGACACACAATGTGGCAATGCAAAGGATGCATTTTTATTAATATTAATATGTTAAACTAACAACTCGTATCATACACTCCTTGTTATAAGGCAATACATTACATATGATAGAATGTGTGTGTCCACTATTCGTCAACGGACCAGGTCCCTTGACTCAGCAAGAACAATAATAAAAATGTAAACGATAAAGTAAAAGACACTAGAAGTTTTATGTGGAAACCCCTTGCTCACGGGCCGTGAAAACCACGACCTGTACTAACATGATTTCAACCTAACTCCATTTCACTCAAATCAGAGCAATGTTCAGATCACAAACTCTTGTCAACAACGAATTTAACTCTAAATCCCTTCCCCCTTGATGTAGTAACTCTACTACACCATTACCTAAGCAATAACTATATTGCCCACTAAAACAACTAACTCTAGTTGATTTAGACTTCAACAACTCCAATAACTAACTCTAGTTTTGACTCCAAAAGTTACTGATAAAAACAAGCAATGATCTACTTCCTTTATAGTATAGGAATAGATCTACAATGTGAAACACTGAAATATAAACCTAAGAAAACTAGGAATGAAGACAGCTCTATTAGGTCCCTTGTAGTTCTTTAGGAAAATATTTGGCCTTTGCAATATTCTTCAATCCTTTTTGAGAGAGTGCGAAAACTAAAGTTGAATCTTATGATGTTGGCCTTATATATGATAGACACGAAAACCCAAAAGTAAGGCCAGTAACACCATTGGCCAGCGACTCTGCTACACTACAACAGACGTGTGTCGCACTCTTGTGTCGCACTCTTGGTAGTGTACTATTTCCGGTTGTCATTTTCACGAAAATGAGTAGCTTCACAAATGGGATCAGGTCCCCTTACCATATACCTTTGTTTGTCAAATCATCAAAACTAAATAATATTTTCTCCCTTTTTGATGATGACAAACAATTAACAATTTTCCCCCTGTCAACAAGCTTCCCGCAATCACCTTACGTCCACTAATCTACCAACCCTCCTTACTTCCATCAATCACCCTACATCCACCAATCTACCAACCTAAGCATACAAATATTTTCCCCTTTTTAGAATCATAAAAAAATGAGACAGTAAACTAAGATTAGCAATAAGCAAGATTAGTAAGAACATAGCCATTGGCAACAGAAGCATAAAGGAAAAGCATGAAAGTAAGAAAGGACATGTACTAAGCAGAGATCCAGTTCATTGCATTTAAAGAAAACATTCAATACATTATAATTAAAATACTAACAGAACCCAGGAAACTGCCCACAAAAGGATAAAGGGAGAGAGGGAGGACTTGGTTTGGGGATTAGAAAGGGACTAGGAGGAGAGAGGCTTTTGGGTAAGGGATTGGATGACAAGAGTGGGATGATCATTGGAAAAATCGTGGTATTTGATCAACTTTTCTTTCAGATCAGCATTTCGGGCCAAGAGGGTTTCATTCTTCTTTCTCAACTCTGAGACTTCAGCTGAACCAGGTCCCTTTGTTTGTGCTTTTGCCGATTGTGCCTTCAGTAAAGCTATCTTTGCATCTCTTTTGCTTACCAAGGCAACCATCTCTTTCAATTCATTATTTAGTTGACTCTGCTTAACCACCAACTCTGACATTTTGCTTAGATATCATGTTCTTCCTTCCATGCACTCAAACTCAACAAGAGTGATCATGGAGAAAGATTGATGTACAGTCTCAATTGTTCTTGCTTTGAGAGGAATGTCCAAGTGTTTGAACACTTTGGTCAGGAAGTAACCATACCCCATATCATGCTTTTATTTTTTGTTATAACCGTCTTGTACATGTGATCTAGCATGAGGGTAGGAAGATTCAAGGGCTCAAAGGTTCTTAGTACCTCCATTAAAAAACAGATCAGCCACAGAAGAAAATGTCATTTTCTCAAATCTTGGAAGGAGCTCTTTGTTGACAAACTTGAAAAGTAGTTGATAATCCCCCTTGAGAAGTTTCTTGGAGATCCCAGCATAGTTCATCTTGGTAAGTTTGCCACATTCCTTAGTGAAGCCCTTGGAGCAGAATTTCCCGACCACAGACCTAATCCCTTCCCTGGGAACTTTCAAGATTTCACCCAATCTCTCCTTATTCAAATGAAGGATCTTGTCACTTGCTCGTGTGTTGGTGCTACCATCATCAATAAACTCAGCGTTGTAGTAGAAATCCCTCACATGTTTCTCATGTAGAACATGAGTGTGGTTTGTGAACAAGGTGGTCCATGATTGGATTTCAACTGCATCAGCCAGAGTGCACATCCCTGGTTCTGAGATTATCTCAGGGTCAAAAACCCTCCTATTAAGAACCTTTTGTTGCCTTAGGTTATTGACAATACCCTCTTTAGACCCTTTCTTCTCAGCCATCACCTTTTTACTTTTCGAACCTGGTCCCTTTTCAGGCACGGACTCAGATTTTCCAAATAGTTCTTTAGTGTCAGGTGACAATTCTCTCTTTTTCTTAGATGTCTTATTCACCTTATTCTTTCCCTTCTTTGACACAGTAGCCCTTTTTCCTTATGGTTTTTTGTTTTTAGGTTTCTCCTTCTTCTTGCCCAGTGTTTCTTTCCTTCTCTTCTCCACTACAGAGATAATATCCTCAGATGCAGTGGCACAGTCCTCTTTTTCATTTGAAACTTGTACTACCTCTTCATCAGGAACAACCTTTTCTTGTAATCCAGACTTCCTTCTTCTTATACTTTCTATAGTTCTAACTTTGTTTGCCTTTATTGCACCATTCATAAACTTCTGAGTGGCACCCCTAGTGGAATACTGCCTTGTTGTTGTTTCCTCTGCCACTTTCTCCTTTCCTTTATTGGAGATGGGAACCATCCTTCTCTGTATAGTCCATCAAAGAGAAATGTTGTCCTCATCTTCTTCTTCAGTTAAAGAGACATGAGGAAGACCAACTATTGGTGTTATGTCAAACATTGGTTCATGGGTTTCAAGGGAGTCTTCCAGAGTTCTTTCTTCAGAAAAAAGAGTTCTCAAGCCTACCCTCATTTCTGCAAGACTTTCAACTACTAACTCCTAACTTGCAGCGAGGAAGTTAGATTTAGAGGTTTTTCCTTCAGAAAGATCTCCTTCGAATAGAAGATCAGATAAGACAGAGAGAGGAAGACCAGGTTGGGATGACTTTAAGGGAGCATTCAGGTCTAGTGAAGGTTCAAGCATATGGGGGGTTGGCTACTAGATCCAGGTATGTCAACCAGAGCAATGATTGAGGAAGGGTTACTGGACGGAGAATACAAGGCAACAAGGTCTATTTAATTTAGGGCTTCCATCATTTTGTTAGAGGAGGATGGAGAATGAGACATATTGCAAAAGAGAAGAAGAAAGGAAGAGAGAATTTTCTAAGGTTTTAGAAAAAGTATGAGAAGAAAGTTTGAAAAAATTGAGAAGAAAGGCGAGGGAATGAGTATATAAGGAAACAAACATGTGTGTCAAGTCCCATTGATTAGATGTGTCGCTTGGACTTAAAGTGATGGGACAACTGTCAGAAAATGGATGACTGACAACGGTTCTCATTAGTAGGTCAAAAATAATGAACAAAATGCTAATCTTTGAGACAAAAGCAGGTCCCTCTCTGCAGTTTGAAGATGATCATCTCAGAATTGGTATGTCCTTTCTTTGTTCAAACATGCATTACAGTTATCAAGGATACTTGCCTCCTAATCATAGCCAATAAGGGTTTGATCTTACCAAAATACGCATTACAGTTATCAAGGATACCTTCCTCCTAATCATAGACAATGAGGGTTTGATGCCTTTGGATGAGATTGGTTCAGTCAATCTTCAGCATTCCCAACCTTAATCTATTTTTCTCAAACTACCTTGCTTAAAGCCTTGGTAAAGATGTCTGCAATTTGATCTTCAGTCTTTTAATACTTCACACAAATGGTTCCCTTTTTAACACTATCTCTCAGAAAGTGGTGTCTCATATCAATGTGCTTGGGCCTTTTATGCTGAACTGGATTCTTAGCCATATTGAAAGCACTTGTATTGTCACACAGGAGAGGGATAGTGTGAGTGAGCACTCCAAAGTCTTCAAGTTGTTGTTATATCCACATAAGTTGAGCACAAAAAGATGCATTTGCTACATATTCTGCTTCAGTTGTAGAAAGAGCCACTGAATTTTGATTTTTGGTCTCCTAGAAAATAAGAGAAGATCCCAAGAACTGGCTCATTCCTGAGGTGCTCCTTCTATCAACTTTATACCCTGCATAATCTGCATCTGCATATCCTACCAGTTTAAAAGTCTCCTGAAGGATAGAAAAGGACCAGGTCCCCAATTTTCTTCAGAAACCTTAAGATCCGTTTTGCAGCTTTCAAATGAGACTCCTTGGGACATGCTTGAAACCTAGCACACATACCCACATTGAATACAATACCAGGTCTACTTGCTGTCAGGTACATCGATGAACCAATGATGCCTCTAAACATAATTTCATTCACTATAGGACCAGAGTCATCAACATCCAGTTTTGAGTTTGTTCCCATGGGGGTATCAATAGGCTCTCCATCCATCATCTGAAATTCTTCAACAACTCCTTGATATACTTTTCTTGACAAATTGAGGTACCATTTGAAGCTTGTTTGATCTGCGACCCCAAGAAGAAACTCAATTCTCCCATCATGCTCATTTAAAATTCACTTCCCATAAGTGAAGTGAATTCTCCATACATTACCTCAGAAGTTGCCCCAAAGATGATATCATCAGCATACACCTCAATAATGAGCAATTCTTTACCTCTTGTTTTCAAGAAGAGGGTATTATCAAGTCTGTCTCTTTTATAACCATTTTCCAGAAGAAACTTGGATAGTCTCTCATACCAAGCTTTGGGATCTTGTTTCAAGCCATAAAGAGCCTTGCGCAGCTTGAGCACATGGTTTGGGTATTCAACATCTTCAAATCCAGGGGGTTGTTTCACATAGACCTCTTCTTTCAGAAAACCATTTAGGAATGCACTTTTTACATCCATTTGAAACAATTTGAACTTCATAAACGCTGCAAAGGCAATGCGATTTCTGATAGCCTCCATCATTGCCACAGTAGAAAAGGTTTTATCATAGTCAATGCCTTCTTCTTGGTTATATCGCTGCACCACTAGTCTTGATTTACCCTTGTAATAGTGCCATTTTTATCCATTTTGTTTATGAACACCCATCTGGTCCTTATAACAGTTCTATCAGGGGGCCTAGGAACCAGGTGTCATACTTTACTCCGTTCAAATTGGTGAAGTTCCTCTTGCATTGAATTCACCCAATCAACATCTTTCAACGCCTCCTTGATATTCTTTGGCTCAATATTCGATATGAAAGTTGAGAATGCAATTTGATTTCTAGTTTTTGACCTAGTTTGCATTCCAGAGTTCAAAGGAGAAATGAGATTATCAAGAGGATGGGAGGACTTGTGCTTCCACCCTAACTTAGTAGTTAAGGGTTAAGGTTGATCAGCTTCCTCTTCTTTATTCACATAATCTTCATTTACAGGTTGAAATGCATCTTCTGGTTGAGCATTATTAAACAGACCAGGTCCCTCTTTAGGTTCAGCATCTTTAATGACTTCTTCAATTTGATCAGGTTCAACAGCAATTGGATCTTGAGATCTTTCAGTCTACAACTCAGTCAGACTATCTCTCTGAATCTGAAGAAGTTCTTCTAGCTCATTATCATCCTTGTTCTCAAGATCTTTAATACCACCAGTCTCGTCAAAGATCACACGAACACTTTCTTCCATGCATAGATTCCTCTTATTATAGACTCTATAAGCTTTACTTGAAGAGGAATATCCCACAAACATTCCTTCATCACTTCTAGGATCAAATTTACCCAAATCATCCTTCCCATTGTTTAGTACAAACATTTGCACCCAAAAGCTCTCAGATAACTCAATTGAGGCTTTCTATTATATAAAAGCTCATAAGGAGTTTTGTTCAGAATGGACCTAATCAAACACTTGTTGGTCACATAACAAGTAGTGTAGATTGCCTCAGCCCAGAAGTTCTTTGAAAGACTTGAATCAATAAACATGGTTCTGGCAATGTCGACCAGAGTTCTATTCTTCCTTTCAACCACACCATTCTGCTGAGGTGTTCTTGAAGCTGAAAAGTTGTGGTGAATGCCATTTTCCGTACAAAAAATGTTAAGCTTGGCATTTTCAAACTCAGGTCCAGGATCAGACCTGATCCCTGCGATCTTGCAGTTCAGCTTTGTCTCAATCATTTTGACAAATACCATCAACACATCAAACGATTCATTTTTGGACCTTTGAAACATAGTCCAAGTGAACCTTAAATAATCATCCACAATCACCAGTATATACTTCTTTCACCTCTACTTGGAATTTTCACAGGGCCACACAGATCCATGTGAATTAACTCAAGAGGTCTTGTTTTACTCACTTGTTTCTTGGATTTGAAGGATGATCTGATCTGCTTCCCTTTGACACATGCATTACACACTTTATCATCACTGGACTTCAGCTTTGGTAATCCACAAACCAGGTCCCTAGATAACAGTTTGTTCAACAGAGAGGAGCTCACATGACCAAGTCCTCTGTGCCACAAGTTAGCATTTTCACTTTGGGCACTAAGACAGGTTAGATTATCTCTTTGGGCAGTATTCAGATCAGCAACATACATGTTCTTGCACCTTCTAGCCGTTAAGATTACCTCCCTTGAAATCAGATTTGTAACAATGCACTTTTCTGACAAGAATCTAACCTCATTGCCTTTGTCACAAATTTGCGGGACATTGAGAAGACTGTATTTCAATCCATTCACATAGTATACATTCTCAATAAAATGTTCAACAGATTTTCCAATTCTCCCAACTCCCAGAATATATCTCTTCTTTCCATTACCAAAAAAGATACCTCTACCTTGATGTTTCTTGAGTGAGAGAAAGTTCTCAATCTTTCCAGTCATATGCTTCGAACATCCACTGTCCATGAACCAACACTAGTTGTTATTTCCTCCACTCCCCTGCAACATGGATTACTTTTTAGATTTGGGAACCCACTTCAGTCTGAGTCCCAGTAAACAGATAAAGGCATAATAAGAGAATTTTTTGTCTAGTATGGTAAGATGGGCTTTCTATTGTGATGAGAAGAGCTAGAAATAGGACCAGGTCCCTTGTTCTGAATTATTTTCCGTTTAGAGTAGTTTGAAATCCTTTCTTAAGTTCTCTTCCAAGCCGGGCAGTCCTTCTTCAGATGACCATTGCGCCCACAATGAAGGCACAACAGATTGTCAGACAATGAAACATACTTTCTATGAGGATTATAGGGAGGAGTTATGTTCACGCTTCCTAAACCCTTCCCATCATTTTGACCCTGACTAGTACAATTTGCAAGCAATTTCGAGGAATTGGTCCATTTGAGAGAATTTTTCAGTTCTTCTTTGATACGAACCAGGTCCTTTTCTAATCGATCATTTCTCCCTAAGGCCATATTCAGTTTCATTCAGAGGTATTCAAGCTAGTTTCTAGTTCGAGTTGTAGACTGCTAGCTTCACCCTTCCCTTTACCATAGTTATCCCTTAATTTCTCCCTGAGTTCTAGATTTTCAGATTCAAGAACCATCATTCGTTCTTCCATTACAAACATTTGAGAAACCAAGGCTACCTTTTCATCATGAAAAATATCCAGACTCTTATTCATGACACCCTTCTCAGTGGTCAACTCAGTGATTGAGTCGATCAAAACAACAGCTAAATTTCTCAATCATTTAATAGAGTAAACATGCTAGTTCTGTTTAAGTTCAGAAAGAGTTACATCTTCTTCAGCTTCTTCATCATCAGACTTTGCCATGAAGGAAAAAATTTCATCATAAGGATCCTCATCATCTTTAAATGTAAGCATGGAGGCGTCTTCAGGATGTTCAGTCCCCTCTGAGTCACTTGAAGAATCTCCCAGACACCTAGAGCCTTCTTCATGACATAGTCAGCAACAACTTTTCTTCCTTTCATATTAGGGATCGTGTCCCTTCTCTTGTCTTTATTTCCTCCAGTCTTTGCATTGTCTTTATGTTCAACCTTGTGCATAGGGAAATCTCTGATGAAATGCCTTGGTTTTCCACACTTGTGCCATAAGTCATTTGCATTAGTAGCTCTGCTGAAGTTTCCTTCATTTCTAAAACCTCCATGTTTCCTCACTATTTTTTGAAATCTTCTAGTGAGGTATGCCATGTCTTAATCAACTTCAGAAGTGTCACCAAAAGTCACTTTGAAAGCTAGTGACTTATCCCTCTTTATTTCCTTCTTTGCCACCTCCTGATTTCTATTCATCTAATGAGTTTGAGGATTTCCAATAAGGGCGTCCATTGTCAGTACTTTCAGGTCCTTAGCTTCAATAATGGACCTTGCTGGCCCAAGACTTAGGAAGAATTCTGAGTATCTTCCTGACCTGTTTGCTTGGATCAATGGGCTCTCCCAGACAGCGTAGCTCATTTGTGATGGATGAGAACCTGGTTTGCATATCATGAATAGTTTCACCCTCCTTGATAGTAAAGTTCTCATATTGAGTAGTAAGCATGTCCACTTTTGACTCATTTACTTGTTGAGTGCCTTCATGAGCCGTTTTAAGGCAGTCCTAAATCTCCTTGGCTGACTCACAAGCAGAGATTCTATTGTACTCCTCAGCTCCAATTCCACACACTAACAACTTTTTAGCCTTATAGTTCTTCTCGATCTTCTTTCTATCGGCCTCATTGTATTGTTGCCAGGTTTTTCGAATAACCCTCGTGATTTCTCCTTGCTTTACTTCAACAGTCGAAACATATGGACTGTCGAGTACTACATCCCACAGCTCGCTGTCTTCAGCCATTAGGAAGTCGTGCATTCTCATTTTCCACCAGCTATAGAACTGGTCATTGAATCATGGGGGCCTTGTTGTTGATTGTCCTTCCTTCAGATTTAGTGGAGCAGTCATTCTTCCACAAGAATTCCTCTAGGTGTTAACCAGTTAGAGAACCCAGGCTTTGATACTAATTGATAGAACGTGTGCATCCACTATTCGTCAACGGACCAGGTCCCTTGACCCAACAAGAACAACAATAAAAATACAAATAATAAAGTAAAAGACACAAGCAATTTTACTTGGAAACCCCTTGCTCAAGGGCGGTGAAAACTATGACTTGTACTCACAGGATTTCAACCTAATTCCATTTCACTCAAAACGGAGCAATGTTCAGATTACAAACTCTTGTAACCTAGGAATTTAACTCTAAATCCCTTCCCCCTTGATGTAGTAACTCTACTACACCATTACCTAAGAAATAACTCTATTGCCCACTAAAACAACTAACTCTAGTTGATTTAGACTTCAACAACTCCAATAGCTAACTCTAGCTATGACTCCAAAAGATTCTGATAAAAACAAACACTAATCTACTTCCTTTATAGTATAGGTATAGATCTACAATGTGAAACATTGAAATATAAACCTAAGAAAACTAGGAACGAAGACAACTCTATCAGGTCTCTTGTAGTTCTTTAGGAAGATATTTCTGGTGAGTGGCCTTTGCAATATTCTTCAATCCTTTTATAGAGTGAAAAAAACTAAGGTTGAGTCTTATGATGTTGCCCTAAAAAATGATAGACACGAAATCCCAAAAGTAAGAATAGTAACACCATTGGCCAATGACTCTGCTACACTGCAACAGACGCGCGCCACGCTCCTACATGACTGGTGTTGGCAGTGTACTATTTTCAGCTGTCATTTTCATGAATATGAATATCGTTCACAAATGGGATCAGGTCCCCTTACCAGATCCCTTTGTTTGTCAAATCATCAAAACTAAATAACAACATATATCACGAGTTATATGGTATTTTTTTTTTTGTAAAGAACATATGTTCTATATGTTTGACTCTACAACAAAAATATTTTTTAGCAGCAATAAATATACAAATTAACAATGAGTAGTAAAAAATTTATCGGCATTAGTTAATTGTCATTAGATCTAATGTCACTATAGGCTTTAGGAATATTTACAAAGAGTGTTAATTGCCATTAAAATAACAAATCATATATTACTAAAAGTGGAAAGCTCCAACCTTTAAAGTTGGATTACCATTTTACCCCTTCATTATATTAAAATGTTATAAATTATTTTATTAATTAAATAGTAAAAAAAGTCATTAGATGGCCTTATATATGATAGCACGAAAACCCAAAAGTAAGGACAGTAACATTGGCCAATGACTCTACTACACCGCAACAGACGCGCGTCGCGCTCTTACATGATTGTTGTTGGCAGTGTACTATTTCCAGCTGTCGTTTTCACGAATATGAATATCGTTCACAAATGGGATTAGGTCCCCATACAAGATCCCTTTGTTTGTCAAATCATCAAAACTAAATAACAACATATATCATGAGTTATATGGTATTTTAATTGTCATTATATCCAATGTCACTATAGGCTTTATGAACATTTACAAAGAGTGTTAATTGTCATTAAAATAACAAATCATATATTACTAAAAGTGGGAAGCTCCAACGTTTAAAGTTGAATTACCATTTTACCCCTTCACAAGGATTAATTACATGTTTCAGGTTCAAAAATGAAATTCTACGTGTTTAGATAAATAAAACGTCAAAATATTTCAAATTCTTGGCTATGTTAATATAGAAACAATGAATATTTAAAGGCGACTATTTTTTTAAATGTTGTCATACTAAATGTTAATAATAGCTAAAATAATGATTGGAAATAATAATTTCTCTCATCTTACAAGCTTTCCAAAATTAGTTTATACATTTCCAGAATGATTATAATTTATAAATAATTAAAAATAAATAATAGGTATATAATTAATAAAATAATTACTATAAAAATTTGTAGTAGCTTATGACTTTTTATGATTTTCTATAGCACTAATATTACAAGTTCAAAAAATACTTTAAAGAGATAAAAATAATTTCAGAAAGTCTTTTTCACTACCGCATTAACTACACATACATACAGTGTATGTTATTTATTTATGTCATTTATTAAATTAATAAATTTATATTATATTGAGCTCGTAGTTATAAAGATTTTGCAAAAATTGAAGAGTTGTTTTTTCATTATTCAATATAGATTATTATACTTGTCAATTTCCTCCATATATCAGCTCACACTTTTGCATTACTCTTCTTTTACTCAAAATACTTCCTTAATCATGTTTAGGTAAATATATTCTACTGTTTTTTCCTTCTCTTCCTCTTATTGCAATTTTACATTTTTCATTCCAATTTATTGATACTATTTTTCCTAATTTTGTCTTTCCTTTTTTTAATAGAAGTTGTTGTGTGCAATCCATATTATAATGCAAAAAGGAAAATTGACTTTATAGTGTTTTCAAAAATACAGATATAATTATTGTTATGCATTTCAAGTTTTCTTTACATATATATACACTGTTGAATGTTGATGCATAGATTAAAAGTTTCTCAATGAATTGCAGGGGTTATTGCGAGGTATGATTGATTAAACTCATTAGAAGTACATATTCTTATAACGCTTCTAGTTTGAAATTTGAGGGTATCTATTTTGATTTCTTATTTCATACATGTTTTCCAATTTATATTGCAATCAATTTTTTTTTTAATTTATACATAGATTTATAACTATAGATATATATTATGCAAGCATATAATATGGGATATACGTGTAACGCACGTGTCCAAATACTAGTTTAGTTGTATAAAGATGATATTTTTAGTAGTGTCATTAGACATGGATGCATATGTACTCTATTTGACATACCATTTTAGGGATAAACAAATATTTGGATGTTGTTGGCACCAACTGCAGTAAAATATTCTGGGGATTTTGAAAATTGAGTACCACATATTTTTATCGTTTGAAAATAATGTATCGTGCAATAATTTGTTTTTGAGACGATGGAAGTGTGATATTTTGCGACCTAGCTCTTGTATTTGAAAATCCAGTATTATAATTTGACAGAGGAGAAGGAAGCAAGATGGGAAAGTATGTTAAAGAAGAAAGGTAAGGCAAGAATATGAATTAGAACTAATGCAAACTGCTCTTATCCATCATATATACACAGAAAACTAATTAGAAGCAAAAATGCAAGCCGCAAATTAAGAAGCAATTGTTGCTGAATGAAAATCTAAAAAGAAGCAATAACCGGCTCAGATAAGATCATATACAGTAGCTCATATTAACTTGCATTGCAATTTGCAGATGCGGAATTTAAATAAGCTTTGAGTCATCGGCCATTCAAACAACATTATTTCTAGTGTGTGTTGGCTTAAAAACCAAAGAAATTCTTTTTTTTCTTCTTCTTCTCAATGTAGGCTAAGAGCTCCTCTTGACGGGAAAGGGCTGTCTCAAGTG
>JAJOOH010040227.1:0-10481 GCA_029582605.1 Solanum gracilifrons
GTATTAATGTGATATTGTATAAAGTGTTATTATGCTAATGTGAAAGCATGTTTCTCTTGAAATGGTGATATGTGGTGATGATGGACTATGATGAGTCTTTATAAGATGATGTTGTAGCTCATATGCTAGACTGGAGTGTCTAGTCTTGTGTTATGAAAGATTGATTATATATATGAATGTTTGGTTGGGCTATGACTTAGTAATGGAGCTCTTCCTCTGAATGCTAAAAGAGGAATTCTAGGCCAAGACTTGAATTGGTAGACTTAAGCATAGTGCCTTTTTCATGAGTCTAGCTTTCTTAAGTAAATGTATAACCTTGAAGGATGGGCCTTAGGGTGATGTTCCCTTCTTGAGTGAAATGATAGACTTAGAGATGGATGGTGCCAGAACGACATGAGAATCCTTATCTAACAAAGTCAAATGACCAACCCTTATGAACCTAGATTGGCTATGACTAAGAAATGGGACCTTTCTTGGGAAGAGGCATTATGAGTTGGTTGAACTAGAAAATGAACCCTCTCTAGTACATTTGTGATTGAATACTCTATGGAAACCAAGAGTAAGCTTCAAGTGGATGTGGTTAGGATGGTGGCCTATTTGAGCATGAGATTAGGCAGAATGAAAATCCTTGGACATCTCTTTAACCATGTGCCAACATGGGTTGCTTTTAGTTCTATCCTTGGCAAGTAGAACAACCTCCACGGTGTAGGATAGTCTCTGGATTCCATACCTTGCTAGTGTGGTCTATGTCGGTTAAGGCCTATTTCCATCATATGGGATGTGCACTCTAGTATTGGATAGGTTCTACAACGTGTAGGTAGTAGTATGGTATGCTATCTACACATGGGACGAGTAGGTTTAGAAGATGCTAAAGTGAGTTCCCTAAGCCTTAGGGCTATTATGTGATTGTCCCATATATGCTTGTGTGTCTCTTAAATGGTTTTATAAAGAATGTTGACTTAGTATGTTATAATGTAATGATAAAACCCTTGTCTATGGTAACTCTTAGGAACACTTAGGTGTATATGAAGAGGTTGTATGGGGGGTCACTTCATTATTCACTTATATGTGGCTTAGGGTGACTTGAGATATAGGCTTAAATGGTAATGAAGGAATTACTTTGCTATCTTGCTTAAGTATTGTACACTTGTGTTAATTCAATTGTAAATGATGTGAATATGGTCTTATTTGTGAATGGTGACTTGAAATGTGCGTTTATGCTTGTGGTTGTAAAGGTTTGTTAAAGAAGGGCTCAAAAGCATACATTTCTTGTAAATGTCCGTTGTGCATGTTTTCTTGCATGGTAATCATACTTAGTACTTATTGTACTAATTCCATAATTATCTATTGTTATAAGTGTAGGTGGTGGAAAGTGAGGAGATCTTTTGAGGGAGCTTGGGATATTGACTCTTCTCAAGAAGCTTGGGTATGTCCTCATATATTCGAGGACATAGTTGTTATCTTTCTAGTATTTACATTTAGACACTGATAAGACTTATATTTTTTGTTGTTGTAAATGGCCGTGTCCCTAAGATGTTCTATTCGTGTCTAAGATGATACATGAGACTTAGAAATTCTATTTCTTTACATTTTGAAATATTTTATGAGTATTATGGATTTGTAATAAAAAGTGTTTTTATTCTTTACGGTTTTTATTACTAAATGCGATGTTTGATTGCAAAGGGCTAGTATTAGACCTCCAGGAGGTCGAGTACGCATGTTACGACTTGGGGGTGCTCTCGAGTTGTGACATGTAGGGACTAATATACCGGAGACTCAGTTTCCCCTTCTTATCAAATCTCATAACACCCTTCATGGGTGAAATCTTCAAGTAGACCCAATCATCTACTTAAAACTTTAAGTATTTTCTCCTAACATCAGTGTAGGATTTCTGACAACTCTGCGATGTTTACAACCTCTCTTGAATAATCTTAACTTTCTCCATAGCTTGATGAACCATGTCTGGTCCTATCAGCCCAGCTTCACTAACCTCAAACCATACAATAGGAGATTTGCATCTTGGGGTAAATGTATTGTTAGTGATAGGGTGAAGTGTGAGTAACCCAACTCATAATCCTCTCTTGGGGTTTTCTTGCCTATGTTCTTTTCCCCCAAGTGACTGTTTCCTTTTTGTTGAACCGGCATGCATAGGATTGTATGTGTAGAAGTAAGTAGAAGAATGAAAGCATGATGACATAAAGCATGAAATGGATACCCATCCTAAAATTCTGAAATGTGCTAAATCTATAGGCTGAATGAGTTGAATGTGTTGGATCATCATATTACATGATAAGGAACCGGTATGATAGCATGACTTAAGTTAAAACTTCAACCGGGTAAGTCAATAATCCGATAATGAAGCAATGTGCTAAGTGTGTGTGAGAAAAGTTTGAATGTTCATATTGTAGACACGTAATTTTTGACCGAACATAAGATTTTATACTAGTTTTTATCCCTTAAATATTTCTTTATGTTTAAGTTAGATATTTTGGATTTGTGTTATTTTAGTAAGTTTATTTAGGTCTACCAATTCAAGACATTAGTACATTAAGTCAAGATACATTCATTATACAAGAAAATGATGCGTAAGCCTACCAATTCAAGATATCACAATCACATTACTTCCATTTATACAAGAAATGGATGCCAAAGCCTACAATTCAAGATATACAATACATAGGAGAAAAACATTCCATCATCATCATTCTTGAGTGTTAATTGAGAATGTTCTTTCAATCACACCACTATTACATTCTAAACCTGATCATCATACTATCATTGAGATCACACATATATACTTCACATCATATTCATGCATAGATCCTTCATAACTTGCCTTTCAAGGCCATGAAACAACATCAATCCATAAATCTAAGATACTACAATAGATAAGGAAATTGACATGATTCAATCATTCCATCAGTATAAACACCAACAATTCTACATACTTGCATAATCAATCAATTCCCAATCTCAAATCACAACTTAAGAATTTGGGGGACACATGGGTTCTAGGAAGAAATCATCTTAATTCATCTTTAAATCCACAATTAATTCATAAAGAAATGCAATAAAGCCTTTATAAATCATTTTGAATCGAACCCATGCATAGATTGAAATCTAGGGTTCTTAGGGGAAACATTGAAGACTTAGAATTACTTTTGAAATTGGCTCCTTAAAAGAAAATAAGTCAAGGATGAAGACCACCATACCTTTAATGGAAGAAATCCACGAAAATCCCTTGAAAAACTTGAAGATTTGACCTTGAGAGCTTGGATCCTTCACCTCCAATGGAGGTTTCTAGAGAGAAAACTTTTGAGAAGAAAGATGGGTTCTATTATGTGATTTTTTAATAATGAGTTGAAAATTAGAGATTAATACTTTTAATACTATTATAATACTTTAATTAACCTAAAATAACCGTCCCCCAACTTAACTCAACTTAAAATGAATTTACCAAAACACCTAGCGAGGCCGAGTCTTGACAGCACACACATGTGTGAACCACGACCACCCACCAACGGACCGTGGGTGGGACCACATGCCATCCTGGCCTTCCGTGGTTCATGGCTGCAGTTCATAAATTGGGGGCTTGACCTACGAAGGCCATCTATGGGGCGTGGAAGGACCTACGGGGTGTGGTCCTCTTCCGTAGGTCACCAAGTTTTAGGCAGTATGGTTTTTCTTTGGGGTGTTGGGGTTAGGCTTTAGGGTCCTCCTCAAGGACCCCTAGGGTGGTCCATGGGGAGTCGTATCTTGACGTTTAACCCCTAAACCCCTAAACCGTAGCTTGGGACAACATTTTACAACTTGAAACCCCTCAATAACTCCAACAAACACTTGTTATTCTCTACTTACACTTAATCGTTTTACGGGTCATTACATTATCCCCCACTTAGGAACATTCGTCCTTGAATGAAACTTTAAACACATTAAGGTGTTAACGACTCAAGACTAGCAGCCCATCATACATGCAACATCATAAACAATGCACAAAACTAAGAGGAAACATCAATTCCACAACAAAATGCTCAATATAACACAAGAAAGTAGGAACTACATCTACAAACTCATTATGCATCATAACTTCAACATTTCTCATTTCATTGGAGGAGGTACCTTCTCCAACTCATATCATGCTCATCATAACATCATTAAGTACATTATGCAATCTCTGCATAAAAGAACATTTAGGCATGTTCAACATTTAACCTCATGAAGCATATAGACAACTCAAACTAAGTGCACATTAACAAGAGGAACATAATTCATGAAAACTCATTTTCTCATTTAAACATAAACTCGTCAAGAACATGCATAACATAAGGAGACCATGGAAACTAATATTCACACATGGCTCCTAAACATGAAACAAGCTACAAGGAATTCTTGGTCTCAAGCTTGAATAAGAATAGAAGGAAAGAGATAAGGATATCAAAACTCTCAACAACCTTACTATTCAACATACTATCCCCCACTTAGGAGAAAACCCAACTAAGGCTAACATGGAAACAACATAGGGACCTCAACAAGACATTCACAACTATAAGGAACTATCACTTACTGGTGCCTTCATCCGGAATAGCTCCTTCGTCCTTGTTAGCTTGAAGAGCATAGAAACGGTTTCTCTTTGGAGCATCAAGATCAGAGCCATTAAGAGAAACTTGTTTGGCCTCCCTTCCTCTAGCCGTAAGAGTAGGACAATCTTTCACTTGGTGATCATTCCTTCCACAATCATAGCACCCACTAGTACCGGCTAAGCATTTCCCATGATGCTTCTTCCCACAATTGTGACAAATAGGTTTAGCAAATGGAGGTCCACTGGCTCTCTCTTGGTTAACCTTAGGAGTGCTTGAAGAATCTTGGTTTGGAGCTCTCTTCTTGAACCGAGGTTGACCTTGCTCATCGGGCCTAGACCTCTTCAACTCCCTATTCTTCCACTTGAGTTTGGACACCTCAATAGATTGAGCATACACCATAAGTCTAGAAATGTTCATATCATCATGGAGCATCGCCGTACGACACTCTTCCTCAACTAGGTCGGATACACTGGTAACAAACCTACCTATTTCATCCCTAGGGTTAGACACCAAAGATGGAGCATACTTAGACAATATGGTAAATTTCAAGGAATACTCCTCAACACTCATGCTACCTTGCTTAAGGTTTATAAACTCCTCCACCTTTTCTCTTTTCTCACGGGGAAAATACCTCTCAAGGAACGCTTTCTGAAACTCCTCCCATTCTGTAGTACCCTCCTATAGGCCTATTTCAATTGGTAGGAGGCAAGCTCCACTTTGTTCCTAGAAGTAACCCTATAGCATTGACTATCTTATACACCTCATACAAAAACTCTAAGGGATCCTCTCCCACCTTGGAACATAGGAAAAGCAGAGGATTCATCCTCACAAAGTCTCTCAACCTAGAAGCCATAGTACTCACCATAGGGTTCACATTAGCCTCAACACCCTTAGTGGCTTGAGCCGTCATAGTTTGAGCTTGGGTAGTTACGGCTTGAGCCATCATCAAAAGAGCCGGCCTAACTTCCTCATTGGTCATAGCCGGAGATTCAATCGAAAATGGTCATCTTGAGGACCTTGAGGACCTTGAGGATCTTGGGGAGGATCTCAACAAAATAAGTTGTGTGGGGACATAGAAGATTTGTTAATACTTTGCTATAAATCAATATGGAAGCGCAGTTGTGAAGATAAATTTGAATTTGATATCTATTATTTAGATTGTGAGTTGAGTGCAAAGATTAAATCATATGACACCCAACAATTTAATATGTGTGAGGAAGCAAAAAATACTTATAAGTCAACTTGAAGATCTAAAAGTTGAGGGCCTATTGCTTGATCATACCTTTATTGATGTTGTCATTGTTGAGAAGAGTACACTAGAGTTATGTAATGAAGTAGATAATAATATTTTTTAAAACTCTAGTATGTGTAAATATGAGGGTGTAAATAATAATACAATTCATAATCTAGGGCGCACTACACCTCATTCCAATCATTTTTCCACATTATGTTTAAATGATGAGAAATTAATCGAGCTATCTGAGCCTATAAAAGAATGTATGGAGGAGGCAAATTATGTATATATTCTTGAATTTATTGTTCCAATATCGGAGAATTACATTCCTCACTTAGGATTCAAGAAGTGCATAATGCGATATCTATTGCTTGGGACCTTTATTTTTGTACCACCACCCCTTGAGCGTAATAGAAAAATTGATGTAAAATTAGGGGTGCAGTTCATATCTTGAAAGTGGAAGGAAAAATAGTAAAATTGATGGTGTCGTGCCATGACATTAAATTAAGCGCTTATTGGGAGGCAACCCAATTAGTAGTGTAACTTCTTATTTTATTTTATTTTTATTTTATTAGTATGAATTTTTTTCTTTTCTTGTTTTTGCAGATTAGGGGAAGTCTGATAAAAAAAAATTTGAAGTTAAGGAGCATGTTTTAGCGTAAGTGTGGGGTGATGACCCTTGATGAAAATTAAGAGAACATGCTACTAGCTAGGCCTAAAGGCCTCAGGTAGTTTTCCTAACCCTTGTTATAAATTTTATTTAATGCTTTGGGGACATAGCATCTTTTTAAGTGTGGGGTGGAGGAATGAATTCTTAGTTTTTACCGTTTTATCGAGTCATTTTTATTAGGATGGGTTTCTCGGCTTTTGTTTTCGGTTCTTTTCCTGAGGATAGTCCCTTTGAACCGAGTGTCTTTTATTTTTTAGGAATAAATTTTATTTTTATTTTTAATTTTTTGGAGAGAAAAGAAAAGACTCTTTTGAGTTATGCGATACTTACTATTTGGGCCTAAATTTGAGTAGTATTTTCTTGTGAATGCTTGATTGCTAGTGAAATTGCAAACTTTTTGACATCTAGGTTCATGGTTATGACTTTGTATATAGCTTATTTTATTTTGTAGTTTGTTATGATCTTGTCTCTCTTAGAAATGGAATTGATCCATCTTGATTGATACTTGTGCCATGTGTGGTCAGATTTTGTTTATTCCATGTTTTGCATCTTAGTCTAGAAGTTGCCTTGCATGTTATTGAAGCGAAATAAAAAGTGTTGTTTTTTTTAAGATATCATAATAGGCTTTCTTTGATTTTTCTGGTAAATTTTTGCCTTTTAAGATATTTTATCAGTAGTTAGCCCTCTTGGGCCTGTAGCCTTTTATTGGTAGCCTTATTTTACCCTTAACTATTTTTGAGATAATGAGTAGCTAACTTTCATAAGTAGGATTGTGGGAACCATAAGCGATTAACAAAATATGAATAATAACTAAGTAATTCATGAATAGTGTTGAAGCATACATTGATAATTCTTTCGTCTAGAAGATTTTTTAACGGTGGCCAACGTTAGAACTCGCCTTGTCGCTACTTGCCGGACCAAAGAGGTAATCAACAAGAAAATAATTATCAGCATAGATTTAGTATGATACTATCTAATAGTCTAGTGTCGATTGGTGCAAAGTAATAACTAAGCCAAACATCAATTATGATGTCTAATATGAGGTAAAGGTAAAGGTTATTAAATTGTACACACATAGCCGGACCAAGGTGCGTGGTGAAATTCTCTAGATGCCGGACCAAGGATTTAGAGATACCTAACTTATCACTTTGCATGTAATACAATAGAAAAGGATTACTATTATTAGGATTACTGCGTCATGAGCTTATGGGGAACGCATTCCTAGTTACTTTTAATAATCTGAATATAAATAAATACTTTGTTCAAAGCTATCTTTTTATTGTTTTTATTTTATTTCAATTTAAATCCCCCCATTTTTGTATAACGACTATTGAGTTAAATATTTGCTATTGACAATATTCTTCCATATTCTCTGTGGGATCGACCCCAACTCATAGTTGGGTAAATATATTGCATACGATCATTTATATTTATTTTCAAGAAGTATATTTGAATGTTATCACTAGTGCAATGCTAAGGTAAGATCCATAACCCTACCAAACTCTAAATATCACATTTAGGCCACCAACAACATACATATCTTACTTTACCTTTATCATAGCCAACATACATAAGTATGGAGTTATTCATGTTCATAACTTGTAACAAGTGAAGTCAACCTTAACATCCATTCATACATAATTCATAAGCCTTCATAACATAAGAGAACCTCACCATGAACCCTCTTAAAGACTACTTGTGCAATGCATAAGTAAAGTCCTATACCCCCACTCATGCTAAGTAGCACCCCTTAAGAAGTCATAATTAAAGTCCATGTTCTTATCATAGTTCATATTCATATCATATAAGGAAAATAACATTAACCGACATAGACCATGTGAGCTACATGGAATCCGGTGTTCTACCCCCACACCGGAAAGAGGTGTCCTACTTGCCTAAGGTAGAACTTTCATAGTAGCTTCTAGGTGGATCCACTAGTTAAAACCTATGTGGGCACATAGTTATGGGATTAGGAGATTGCTTCTAGAAACCTTGACTACTAACATGGAGGTTTCCATCTCATGAGATAACCATATTGGGAACCCAACTACTAGCATGAAGGAACCCATCTCATACTCATATTTGCTCGGTGCTAAGCATAATTCCCTTTAACAGTTATGTTAAGTCTTTAGTTAAGTTCACATTTCATAAATAATACACTAGGCACTCATGCCCACGTATCATCATAATACCTCATAGGTTCCTTAAGTGAGAATGCTCCTTTCACTTTAGAAACACTAGCATGTGAGTAAACCTTTCACATTGTAGTCGTACTGTGATCATGAGAAGGTCCTTTCAATCAACACAACAAGCTTAACACAAACATACATACATACTTCATGCATAATAAAGTGTAAGGGCATAGGAAAGAAAGATCTTGCATCAATACCACAATTACACATTAGATATAGGATCATTACTATCTAAGTAAATCACATACTCATTTACAATTAACATCAACACATGCAAACCGTAGACAATTGCCCTTCAAGGCCATGAACCCACATCAACCATAACTTCTAGAATTATATTATTATATAGAGATATTTCATGATTCAACAACTTAATAAACATAAACATAATCAATTATCAACTTCCATGGCCAATCAAGTCACACCTTAGTTCACAATTTAGGAAGGAAGGGAAATCATGGTTCCAAGAGATTATTTCATCAAAATACATCAATACTACAATAATATAACCATAAACCATCATAATTAATCATAATAGATCATAATTGAACAATAGAAATCATTTTGGAAGAATACCCATGACTAGAATTAAAACCCTAGGTTTTGGAAGTCTTAAAAACACACTTTGAAGGGACTTCTTGGAGGATAGCTACCAAAGAATGAAAATTATCCACACCTGAGGGAGATTTCTACATGAACTTCAGGGAGAACGGTTGGTTCTTGAACCCATAGCTTGACCTTGACCTTGTTCTTCATTGGTGTCCTAGAGAGAGGATATTTTGAGAGGGAAGTTGGTTTAGTTTGAGTCTTGTGAGTTATGAGGTGTTAAGTTGGGTTTAATGACTTAGAAGTATTTATATCAGTCAAAAATAACTAATAATAACCACCCCTACCCTTAATTAATTAAAATAAATTTTATGAAAACACCCCTCCCTTGGTCGAACCCAAACCAGCTTTTGCATATGGTGATCCACAGACCCCATCCACGGATCATTGATGGGACCACGGCCCATCCTGCATGGGCATGGTTTGGATTAGACAGGGTGCATTGGAGGGACAACTTGGGGAGACTAAGTCTCGAACCATGCCTTCTAACCACAGAGCGTGGTTCCACCCACGACTCGTGGGTTCCCAATCGTGGATCATGCTGTATTTTATAGTTTTTTGGACCCTCCCAGGGTCCTCCTCAAGTAAACTTGGGGGGGGGGGGCATGCCTTGACTTTTAGGCTCTAGGACCTTAATACTAAGTTAGGGAAGTTATTTTACGACACTTATCTTGACGTTAACCCTTTTTAGGACACTAGAATACATGATAGGCTCTAGCTTAGGTCATTAGATTTTCGGGGTGATACATTGATGGGACACAGCTTTTGCATATGGTGATCCACAGACCCCATCCACGGATCATTGATGGGACCACGGCCCATCCTTCATTGGCATGGTTTGGATTAGAGAGGGTGCATTGGAGGGATAACTTGGGGAGACTAAGTCTCGAACCATGCCTTCTAACCACAGAGCGTGGTTCCACCCACGACTCGTGGGTGCCCAATCCTGGATCATGCTGTATTTTATTGTTTTTTGGACCCTCCCAGGGTCCTCCTCAAGGACACTTGGGGGGGCTCCTTGGGGGCCCATGCCTTGACTTTTAGGCTCTAGGACCTTAATACTAAGTTAGGGAAGTTATTTTACGACACTTATCTTGAAGTTAACCCTTTTTAGGACACTAGAATACATGATAGGCTCTAGCTTAGGTCATTAGATTTCCGGGGTGATATATTATCCCACCCCCCCTCCCCCTCCTTGG